>JAVQJF010049340.1:0-36621 GCA_036023855.1 Gadopsis marmoratus
GATCACCCATAATCCTTTGCCAACTCCGCTCAATGCAGACACTAATGTTCGTCAGCAGGTGGCATAGTTGTCCCATTATGCAGGATTTAACATGAACCTTTTTTACACTGTTACACATGTAATAAAATCAACATTATACAGTTCGCTTACAGTATCACTGAACAATAGATAACATACGCTAAGACGGACTACAAAACTGATGATTGATTTGTGAATTATAAGACAGCGGGCATTGGATACAAACAATATGGCTGACTATTATAACATTGTATGTGTGTGCTGACTGCAGACAAGCACATTTAGAAAGCAATCCAAACTGGAGCCGTGAGAGCAGTTCCACTCAGACGCTGTAATAAGTTTCCCCTGCCACAAAATCATCAGCTTGCATTTGCAAAAGCTCATAAACACATAACAGCTAAAGGCGAGCATCCGGTAGTATTGTGTTGAATATTATGGTGTTATAAGGTGGTGTAATTTAATTTTGTACTCCCCCCCCCTGTATGTAACCAATTGAAACCAAACAAAGTCACCAGCAAGTCATCTCTTGGTGGGTGAAGAAAATAATGAGCCGCCCACAGTTGCTGAGTCATTGCTGCGCGCTGAAAGATTTGCCTGTTAGTGCTGGAATTGGTACATTTGACAGAGCAGGCGGTTTGCACACCCACTTCACTGAGCAGCACAGGCCAGTGTGGAAGTGAGATAATAAGTGAAACATCAAGAAGCGCCTGAGGGAGGTCCCTGGTAATGGCTGATTCTCAGCGGAGACCTAATTATTTCTGTCTCCTGTCTTTCCAACAGATCATTTACTCACCTGCAGGCCCTGCTGAGGCCCTCAAGCAGGTGACCAGCTTGCAGGGCCTGACGGAGCATGTCAGACTGGTCCTGAGGGAGAGCGTCTAATCTGAGGGTACACGCTACAACTGAAAAACAAGCAAATATGACAATGTTGAACACATCAAGCTATCACAAAGACCAAAGATGCAGAAACCTGCCCGTCTATTGTACTGCCCCAAAACAAATATTTCCCTCACACACAGACACGAATCACTCTTTGTTCAGTCATTCAGAAAGGGTGTTTCTATGTGAAATGGCTCCCTTTAGGGGCTTGGGACATATATGAGAACGAGGACAGCCAGATAGGAGCATGAATTGAATAAATCACGTCCAGTCTCTACAGGCTGTAGGCAGGAAAAAGCATCCACACTACTTGCATTTACTGCATAATCATTCAGGGAAATGAATTATCCACGATCCCCCTGGTTTATGTATCGCCACAATTCATGGGCTCTCTGTAAGATATAGTAAGTTCAGTCAGCCAACTCAGATAAACTACTCCACAAAGTCTTCATGAAGCTCGTGGACATGAAGGACTGTTGGTAGGACAGCATATTTTGGAAATGCCAGATGAGACACATAAGTGGTAGCAGCAAGTGTTTGCAGCAAGAGCACACAAAGGAACTGAGCACAAGGGTGGGGTGGGGGCAGAGAACTAACAGCTCAAATAGACTTACTATAAAGGCTGTGTTGGATGTGATATTGTATATTGTAAGCCTGTACAGTACTCTCAAGCCCAATTTGAGTTGTCTGACCAGAACCAAAGGTCACTGACAGACGGACACGTTCCAGTAAGGAAGAGGCTGTGAATTACAGCAAAGCAAGCAATTAACCATTATGAAAGGTAATTAAATGTATACGAAGTGTTTTGTTTTAAGAAGTGTTTTCTCTTCCAGAGTTTAAATATATGTAAGACTTAACTGTGAGAAAAAACTATCCAAAATACATCATTCTACCTTATATGGAAGATTCAGGCTGCTAAAGTGTCACATTTTGTCAGCAATGGACGTCTAACCAGATGTCACATTACAGGCAGCCACATCTCTTTGCCTTCCTCTGGCTGAACTACTCTGAGCACCTTTAAGCAGATACATCAGATTACAGTTGTTGTGAAACAGTGAGGCTTAGAGCCTGTAAACTGGCTATTCTGTTGCAGATGTTTTAATCGCCCTGATTTCCTCCTCCTGGACAGGCTGAGGGCAACCAAAGACATCCCTCTGTCCTCTGCTCTTGTCACTGAGAGAAAAAAAAAGAAGACATTTTGACATCCCAAATCATCTTGTAACAGTCTGCCAATGACTTTGTAAGTCTCGCATTTTGGAGCAAACCCTCTATTTAGATAGATATTTTGGATGCCATTGCTGACAGATGAGGACAGTTGTTGCTCCCAGTGCAGCTCTCCTTCACTCTGTCATCCATTTTACAGCCGCCTCACTCCTGCTTTCTGAGCCATCCATAGTCAGAGAGCGGAAAGAGAGCCACCATCCCTCTCCCTCTGACTGTCTAACGAGATCCTCTATCTCTGACACCCAGCTCTGTCACCCAGAACAAAGCCTCTCCTCAGACAGAAAGGCAAGCAGACTGACGGCTCCACAGAGGCTGGAGAGAGGAGCGCGAGCCGGTAAGGGAGGAGGTGAGGCGTTTGTGCCAGAGGGATTTATTTCCTGCCCTGACAGGTCGCTTTTTTTTTTTTTTTTTGCAGGTGGGCAGATGGATTTTATACCTCTTGAAGCACAGTTCCTGCAAGTAGGGAAAAGACAGAGTGTTATTTTAATAGTCTGTGACAGGTCATCACTGGAGTGTGCTTCGAGTTAACGTGAGCACATGCTGATGCACGTAGCAACCTACCCCTTCTCATAATCTGCAAAATATTCAGTGGAAACAACTGTTTTATTTTTCACACAGATTAATGAGAACGCCTGTAATTTATGTTCCATGCATCACAGTCATCTAACAACACTGATGCAGGAGATTAAAGTATACTGTAGGAATGCATTAAAGATAACAGACGCCCAACTTTTCATGAGACTGTTCAGTTCTGATAATAATCCCAAAGTGACATGAGGCATTTAATTGCAACAACACAGTGAAAACAGAAATAGAAATCAATGATTTTAACTTCAGACTTGTGGTTTTATCTGTTTCCACAGCTGATGGGGTTTTAGCTCTTGTGAGAATATGCCAGATGGGCATAGAATTAGTCCACAACATGAACCGAGGGCCGTTCATTTCATGCCATCATTTCCCCTTCATCAGTCGCCCATTCTGCCATATTTGTCCTCGCTTTTCAAGTGGCCAAGATGTCGCTTTGATGCCACGTCTCTCTGGTGTAAGCAACTGGACTGCAGCCAGAAAACAAAGTCCAAGGAAGGAGCTAAATTAATATCTCAGACTAGTTTAGCAGCCACTTATTCTGTTAACCCGCAATTTAATTAATTTCCTCCTCACTTCTGTTTTGAGAGCAACAAACTAAAAGAGGGGGCTTTCAGTTTTGAAGAAACTAAATCACAATCACAAAGTCGGCTTCACAGGAAACCTTGTTAAGATAAATTCCAACTTCTTCAGAAAAACATGAGGTAAAAAAAAATTCATAGAGATCTAAAAGTCACAGGCTGATCTAAAGATACACCACTCACTAAAACTGCAAACTTGTTTTTGAAGGGGCACTACAACAATAACATAGTGTTGTATTTGCATATGTTGGGTGATTCACAAGAGCCAGATTGAAAATAACTGGTCGAAGTAGAAGTGGCCCATTGTATGTTCTATACTGCAAAAACATTGAACCCTACGTTTCTCATAATGCAGCAGATGGCACCTTTTTGTTAAGCCCTCACACTACAATATCAACTTGTAACTCAGATTTTCTGTTAACACATTTGTAGTCTACAATTATTTTACTTGAAAAGTGTGAAACAAATTCTAATAGACATATCTATTGATCTTTTATATTTTATTTTATACTATTTAAGTTTGTTTGGAAAAACAACCCTCATTATATCAAAAGCTCTGTTATGATGAATACTATTGACTCCTTAACTTTTTAGATTTTACTGGATCAAAACATTTCTCTGTAACCCAGAATCCATTTGGAACTTTATTCCAAATGACATATTTTCTGTTTTTCTATTTCTCGCTGATGTCCAACAACCATATTGAAGAATTACCATTTAGATTGGCTAATTTACACAAACAAATGCTTTAAGCTTGGTTTCTTATTTTCAAGCACAGTTTCTCTCTGTATAAATATCTCATTTAGAGTAACCGTCAAAAACGAATAGGTTGGTTTGTGCAACAATTATTTCATTCAGAAGGTCTTCCAATGAATTACTCAGCATTTTTGTCTCTCTATAATATCCAAGTCAACCCAAAGGAATCTGCTATTGTAACAAAACTGAAAAAGACTGAAAAACTTTTTTTTCCTTGTCCTTCACATTAAAATGACATCTTAGTAGGAAATATATGTTTTCAGAAATATGTTTTCAGCCAGCACGTCAAACCAGAACAGGAGGATCAGAGCCCTTTGTCACTATTCCATATGCCCTAACTTGATCACAAACAAACCTCAAGATGTCTGGTTCAATCTTCTCCATTGATGTTGTCCAACAAAACATTATTTGCAAAAATTAAGAAATTACTTTGACATTAATTTCTCTTTCTGTGGACCTTACATTTATTTTGGAGCTGTACTTATACTGTGTATTTTATTTAAATAGTATTGTATTATACGTTTTTTGTCATGTAGTAAAGTTGACCTACTTTTATTTAAATTGTTCATAAAAGAAACATACAAACTATTCAGCGCTCTACAGCATTGAAGACTTAATATATGTAAATTGTATGATTTATTTTTTATTTTTTTATGCTTTATTTACCCCTTCGCCCTGGCATCAGGTTTATTTTCTCAGACTTGACAAAGCTCTTCCAGAACCACACAAAATGTTATACAGGCCTAACAGGCCTTGTAGTGCGCCACATGACAAGTAACCTGACTTTAACATGTAAAATCAGGGGAGAACTCCTTTAAGAGTCAAGCACGACTCAGCAAAATATGTACATCACTAAACAGAAGCTGTTGCTCCGAACAGAAAGTGATCGAGGAACATCTCGCAGGACTGTTACTGACCATGAGATTGCACCCTCAGAGGCGACCACTGAATCAGCTCTTCTGTAACTCAACAAAACCTGCAGCTCATGAGTTCCAGAGAGCTGGTGTGTATTGTTTGTATCCAAGGCCCTCCAGGATGGGGAGAATTATTACAGTTATTTTAGATAAAGTGCATTTACTGCACGATGCTACTATAATATAAGATGCTAATGCTCACATCCACACCGAACACCAAAATGAAGCCAGAAGCCTTGCTCGGCTCCCCAGATACCTGATCTGAGATACATGATCTAACCCTTTCTGTGTGGTTTAGGAGACCAGAGTTGGAAGTGGGTGATAACTCCATCCCTCAGAGAAGTGGAGTCTTTCATTGTGGGTAATAGACATCTCACTGGAGACATCTCAGGATTCGATGTCAGTCTGAAGGAGGACTGAATTAATTCTTTGCTGGTAGTAATTTTGTTAAAGGCAATTTCACTATTAATAGGTGATGCATGTAAAAGTGTAAAAGCTTTTAATAAAAATACATAAAATCTAACAAAACTGAATACCAACAACATGAAGGACAACTGTAAATAGAAGTAAAATATTTTAAAATGTTAATAGAAAGAGTTAGCACAATGAGGAGGAAGATATTAATCTTACGTCATATAAATACAGATTCATTTTTGTTGCCAGAACTGGACAGCATGAGAATAAATCTTGATTATACTGATTTTGAGACCAAGAGTGCTACTGCAGCCTTCAGAGGACAAGCTGTACTGTGATGTTTGCATAGCGGAGGCAGGCTGAAGGAGGACTGAATTTGTTTTTTTGACATGAGGTGATTCTCACATTATTTTGTGCACTTGTCCACTTTATATGTCCTCCTCTCTGCAGCTTATTCACCACAAGGGAGGCAGATTTATTTTAGCATCAGTTTAAATCTACATGTGACTTAGTTACTTTTCCTAAAAGTTTCAATTGATCATTAAAATATCAGCCTCTCACCATGTTAGCTGCACTGAAAACTTGACTTTTATTTTGTTTTAGGTGCACGTCCACATGACCAGACACTGTTCACTGCTGTCACATTGTGTTTCCAAGCCATAAACCTCTCAGGAACTGACTAAGAAGAACAGCTTTGGTTTTGTTATGATACCATTCACAAGATTGTTGTTTGTCACATGGCTTTTACTTTACATATATTCTTATTTATTATGTGGTGTTGGTACTTTTGGTACAAATTTGTCTTCTATTATATGAAATATTTTCCAGCAATTTGGTAGTGATAGTGGGTGTTGAGCCATTAAAGGGCATCTTAAATAGTCTTCTGGAAGTGGAAGATTTAAAAGACTTTGTGGTTCAAACCTGTGAAGGCTTTGTCTTCTTTTTTCTTCTCATTGCAACAAGCTATAGGCCTGGTTTTATGCATTATGGAGTGAAAGCTGCTTCCAAGTCAAAGAGTAATAATAATAGTGTCTTGGTGCAGTGGGAAAATTATACAGCACTGATTGTGATTTGAGCCACAGATACAAAAAAATCAGAAGCTGTATCCCACAGGCAGCAGTTAGTTGTCCTTTCCCCCAATCACAGTTAATAATTTGCAGCATGTTGATTAAATTTTCCCCCAAGATCTTTCTTTCTTTCTTTCTCTCAGTCTCTGATAGAATGAGAAATCAATGTAAACATACTCTTGATCACTATAACTTCCTACATCCTCCTCTTTGCTTTGAGAAGTGTGTGATAGAGCACATAAGTAACAGGAGTAAAGAAATAATGCAGCTCAAGCCCACTCGAACAGGCTGGTCCATTATCCTCCAAGGTGAAATTGCTGTGGGTCAGAGCAGCACAGAGGGACTCTGTGGTGGTAATTGATGTCAGTGTGCAGCTCCAGAGCTCACAGTGAGTAGACTGTGCAACATAACTTGACAAATTTAAACCCAAAATTTCAGTCCACATAAAATCATAAAGATCTTTATGGTGATCATTCATAACTTTCCCTGCACTGTCTGTTGCATGTTGCTGCAGAGTCTCAGCTGTGGGTGAATATCAGCTATTTAGAGCCGATAGTCTGCTGAAGACACTGTTTGTAATAGTGTTGGCTTTGGCATGCAGCCAGGAATCAATCCTTATCACCACAGGCTGTTCCCGGCTGGTGGTAATTTCTCTAAAGGCAATTTCACTATAAATAGATGACGGACATATAACTATAAAAGCTTTTAATAAAAAATACATAAAATCTCACAAAACTGAATACCGATGACATGAAGGAAAAGTATAAATAGAACTGAAAGATTACAAAATATGAATAGAAAGAGGTTACACAATGCTTGATACAAATACAAATTCTTTTTTGTTGCATTCAAAAACTGGACAGCACAAGAATAAACTGATTATACTGATTTTGAGGCCTAGAGTGCTACTGCAGTCTTCAGAGGACAAGCTGTTAATATGACTGGGATGTTTGCATAACAGAGCAATGCTGCCCTCTTCTGTTAATTAGTAAATTTACACCACAAAAAACTGAACTGAATATTATGTTATTGTTGGTTCAACTGTCCTGCGTTCAACCTCTCAGGTAAACCTTCTTATGAGCTATGCACACATCTCACCTGTATTTGATCTCTAAAGAGCAAGCTCTCCTGAAAACAGAAAAACTAACAAAAATACAAAAATTACAATGGCTACGAAACGTCGGTTTTGTGTGGGGATACTGGAAAAAAACGTCATTAAAAAAAACGGGACGTCATAAATGTCCCTTAGACATCCCAGGGGACGTCCCCTGTTTGTTGGGATATTAACTTTATAATCGAGTCAGATAAGTCATGTAGATTTTCACCATATAGCTAATATAGAAACAGTTACCAACCCACTCAAATGATTGCTGTGGTGCAGACTGTTCATTGTTTGTATAAAGTCAAAGGTTAGACATGACCACTTCCCAGTTAACTCTAGCTAACAGACATCTTCATGCCATCAACCTTCTAACCATAATGTTACAGTTGGGAAAGGGTTTATTTTATTGCATATGATGTCCACTTTGGTCATTTGTTTATTGGTACATATGTAAATGATTTGTGTGGAACTTTAACCAGGCCAAAATTAACCATGTTCATATACAAAGTATGTAAAATGTACATTTTACAACATGTTATATATATATATATTTATATTATATAAACATGTATGTATGTATGTATATTTTGTCACGCGTAAAATGTAGGAACGTACATTTTACTGAACGGGAAGTGACGTCAGTAGCATGAATAGGTTGTGCCATCGCTACACTGTGTTAGCCTGAAAGACTAAACTTAGGGCAAACGTGTTTAAAATCACCCAATCAGCGGCGGTTACGACTGATTTGTTGTAGTGCTGCATTTTCAGCCAATCCGCGCTGCCCTTCAATATAATTCTGACCAATTATGTTTCAGCATGTTCAGACGAGGAAGTCGATGATGTTTGTATTCTGTGTACGACTGTACAAACTGTGCTGACGCCGAGAACAAGTCAGCCGCCGTCTAATCGTACATTTTGTCGGCGTTTAGAGTCACATCCAGGCGACAGAGAGCTAACGTTAAGCTGAAGTTCCTCCGCGCAGTGTTGGTGACTCCTGGCTGTCATGTTGACCGTGTTTTCTCTCCTGTCGGCCGCCGTTCGGTTCTCCTAGCTGGGGAGGATATACATGGGGGACCGTGTCACTAGAGGATGGAGAATTTAACCTGGGCTCATCATGGCTGCTGTGACGGTGTGGCGTTACACCAGCACCCGTGTCCTCGGAGGATGGGGCCCGTTGCTGTGTGTCCTCCTCGGTTCTCTGGTGGCCGTGCTGTTGCCCCTGGTGGGGGTGGAGGACCAGTGCTGCGCCGCGCTGAAGGGCATTGCCCATCTCCGCTGCCAGCTATGGGGAAGCTCTCAGCCGCCTCCAGCTGTTCAGTCCACCAGCCTCACTGTCCCCTTTACTGCCCTTGATCTGCTGCCTCAGAGGGCCAAGCCGAGCAAAGGTACACACAGGAAGAGATGTACTGATTCACTAAATTAACAGATCAACTGACTACCATATGTTAAAGACAAGATCAGGTGCACGATGATTTCCATTTCCAATGTATTTTCACTCTGGGGTCTTAAGAGTAATTTATTTGGTCGTTGAAGTAATTTGTCAAGGATCCATGTTCTTTATTTATATATAGAACTAAATAAATTAACTACTGGAATATATATGATATCATAATTATTTTCAATGTTCTGACTGCAGAATTGGAGCTGGAGGCAAAAGCGGTGCTGCTGCAGGCTCTGGAGATGAAGAAAGTGGGGAAGAGGGAGAAGGCTCACAAGCTGCTGGTGCATGCACTCAGCATGAATCCAGACTTTGTGGATGCCCTAACAGAGCTGGGGACCATTCTGGAGGAGAAGGATGTTGTCCAGGCAGACCACCTCTACACCAAAGCCTTGGCCATCTCGCCATGTAACGAGAGAGCTCTGATCAGCCGAGATCGAACTCTTCCCTTGGTGGAAGAGATTGACCAGCGTTACTTTGGCATCATTGACAGTAAAGTGCGCCGGCTCATGTCCATCCCTAAAGGCAACTCAGCACTCCGCAGAGTGATGGAGGAAACCTACTACCACCACATCTACCACACGGTGGCCATTGAAGGCAGCACGCTCACTCTATCTGAGATCCGTCACATCATCGAGACGCGTTATGCCGTCCCCGGGAAGAGCCTGCTGGAGCAGAACGAGGCCATCGGCGTGGATGCAGCCATGAAGTACATCAACACCACGCTGTTGTCCAGAACAGGAGCCATGACTGTCAGTGACATCCTGGAGATTCACCGGCGGGTGCTCGGCTATGTAGACCCCGTGGAGGGAGGGAGGCTTCGCACCAGCCAGGTGTTTGTGGGCCACCACATACCCCCCCACCCTCAGGACCTGCAGAGACACATGCAGGAGCTGGTTCAGTGGCTCAACTCCGAGGAGGCCCTGCAGCTGCATCCTGTGGAGTACGCTGCTCTCGCCCACTACAAACTGGTGTATGTGCACCCATTTGTAGACGGGAATGGACGCACATCACGGCTGCTCATGAACCTCGTGCTCATGCAAGCGCGATACCCTCCGATCACTATTCGCAAAGAACAAAGGGCAGTGTATTATGGAGCTCTAGACACAGCCAATGAGGGTGATGTGCGGCCCTTCATTCGCTTTATAGCCAGATGTACAGAGATGACTTTGGACACATTGTTGATTTCTACAACAGAGCACGCTGTGGGGCTGCCGGCCGCCGGCCAGAACCAGGCCTGTCCCGACTGCAAACAAACCATCCCGATCCACAACTGAGCTGGAGACGGGAAGAGAAAGGGAGCATGAGACGCTAACATGCAGGGAGTGATATTAATTTAAAAGCTCTGTTAACAATCATGCCTTGTCCCTTGGCCATATACCTCCTTCTTGTCCCCTTACTCCAGTTTGGGTTCTTTACCTGCTGAATTAATTTGAAACTGCTGCAGGATTTTGAATTGAAATCAGATATTGCAGTTTAGATTTGCTTTCAAATGTTTATCCTGCACAAAACGAAACATTTTCCCCAGTTTTAGTTTGTAACCATGTTCCCAAAAGAGTGTTAATGCATTTTAATTCCCATCAGAGTACAATCTTAAGTGACTACTGCTGACATAAGGAAAGAGTTTGCTTCTGTGATTTCCACTGCAGATGTGTTGTGTGAATATTCAGTTTCTTTGGATTAAAGATGTCTCATAACACTGTAAAGCACTTTCATGTATTTTATTATTTATTTTTAAAGTGTTAACTTTCATGTCTTTAGGTCCTAAATGTTTTTAGAATGAACAAAGCTGGGTGCCATACTAGGATAAAAGATGATTTACATGATTTTATTAAAACAAGTTTTAGACCAGAAAAAAAACATGACATGACTTTTTTTTTTTTTTACAGGACCCAAAAACACAAGGGTAGATAATGACAGGATAAGGAAAATAAATACTGTGATTGAACAAATTTATTTACCTCTATACCAAATTCAAAACAGTTACAATAGAAATGATACAAAACGACAGCAATGCACACGTTCCACCTTGTAGTATTGGACATAAAACAGGTGATTTCTAGAGACCAACATATTTAGATTTTTTTTTTTTAGATTAGGCCACTGTGGTGAGAGCAATTACATATAGCTTGTATTCCATGTGTTTTAAAAACATAGTTGATATTTATTACAATCTATGGTGACCATCTGGAAATATTATACTGAACATTATGTACAGAATTGTTAACAAGACAAGTGGTCGACACTTAACGTGGGGAAAAACTGCATAGATTCTCTTCTTTTGTATCGAAGGAGCTGCAGACCTAAATAATGACTAAATGTCAGAAATAACACCTTTACCCACAATACTGTCAGGTAACTGACTCCTAACGAGCGCAGAGAGTGAATTCAACTCGTGACACAGAAAACCACGTTCCAAACCACATTTATAAAACTTTTTAAGGACTCACAGTACACACATGTACTTTGTAGCAGTTACATTCTAACCCTTAACACCATAAACTAATGTCTTCTCTTACATCAATGGACTCTTGCAGGCCTGCAAGTAACTTATTTTCTCAACTGTTTGATCTACAAAACTTGAAGAAACTGAAAAACAGCCATCGTAATTTCCTAGAGCCAAAGATGACCTCAAATGTCTCGTTTTGTCCTATCAAAAGCCAAATACATTCAATTTACCATAATGTAAGAAAAGGAAACGCAAACACTCCACACATCTGAGACGCTGGACACTGACAATGTTTGAAAATTTGACTTAAACGATTAATTATCAAGATAGTTGCAATTAATTTTCTAACTTCGACTTCTCCTTTCGAGTTAGGGAAATAAGTTTTAATGTGCAGTTAAAAAGATCCAAACCAAACTAAAGCACAGACACATTCATCAGGGATGGGTCCATCCGCCCAAGCAGCCAATTGGACACATTTCTAAACACCCTGCTTACACGTGCACCCTTCCAATTTCACAAGCTGAAAGGAATGTGGTTAGTTTCCCTTTGTCTCTCTTTCAGTCCACAGCACATAAAGTCAGACTGATATCTTAAAACATCTTAGATTTGATGGATGTTTTCACCCTGAACAGACAGGTCACATTAACAGTGATGACAACAGAAATCATGACACCGTATACTTACAGCAATTCCCAAAATACTATAACTGATATCAAGCGGCAGCAGTGTGACATGACATTAGGGCAGTTAAAGCCAATGAATTAATACCAATTTGCAGATGGTACCTCAGATATAGTATTATGTAAAAATAATGAATTAGTTGTTCTATACAGTCAGAAAAAAGATTTGCTAGCTTTGTTAGCTGTTTCCTCAGAGTTCAAAATAAGTTAATCCTAGGTTTCCTTAAAACATCTGGAGAATGTCTTTTCATCACTTAATACATCCAACTTATGTACACACACACACCCACCCCAACTATATTACACCACAGCTGAACTTTTGCATATAACCTTTGAAACAACATTCAACAACACAAATTTGGCTGTTTTGAATATTTAAAAAAAATACTCTCCCATATCTTCTCTCAGATACCTTTCACATTACACAACAAAAGAAGACACTTTGCAACGAGGTGTACAATTTTAGATACAGTATATTTACACACAAGTATGATACACTTTTTATAAAAGAGCCTGCCGGCCACCTTCAAGCAAACCAAAAACAATCTGTCAGACTGGTGAAAAGTCTTGGTTGACAAGGGTTTGTGATGAGGGCAGGAGCTCGGCGATTAAGGCAATCTCACAGACCGTATGATGAGAACAAGACTGAGATTAAAGGGAAGCCAGGTAACCAATTACAGAAAAAAACAACACTGATTTGTAAGGACACAAGATGGCTTTCAGTGTGAAGGCGGTCGTAAATCTCTCGCTCATCTCACTTACTAAGAAGCATCCTGGCAAAGTCTGAATTTGACAAAGATTTAGTCTCTGCAGCAGCATTCACTGCTGTGCCGGCTGTTGCTGGCACCTGGTCAGGTGCCGTCCCGTTCTCGACTTTGCTTACAGACCCACTTTGTCTGTGCAGGGAACGAGGGAGTAGCGAGAGCTGGGTGCGTCCTCTTCCTCTCCTAGAAAGAGAAAAACAAACCCCAGCTTTGTTACTGTACAGTTACGGATCTGAGAATGGCAGACTTTCAGAACATTTCAGTTGGCGTGAGGTTAATTAATAAACTTACGATCCATAGACCTGGCGAGGCATCGTGTCTGTCATGGGCCTGTTGGAACCAGGATTATCCATCATGTTTCTGCGAGGAGGGTTACTTATAGCAACAGAGATTTTGTTGCCCTCTACATCTGTCCCGTCCATTTTCAGAACTGCTTGAGAAGCCTGAGCCTCATCTGCAAACTCAACATACGCCAGGCCCTGCAGAACCACACAGCAAGATGGTGTTAATACAACAGACCCTGTACCTTGACCTTGCTCAGCATCAGTGCGGTCAAAGGTGGCAATCATTAGCTCAACGAAGAGGACTATTTTTCTGTCCTCCTCTACATGCCTCACCTTAGGTTTTCCTGAGCGATATGTGACCAGGCGAACATCATTGATGGTGCCATGACTTTTGCACATTTCCTCCAGTTGCTCTTTAGTGCAGGAGAATGGCAGCCCAGAGATGAAGATCTTTTGTTTCTCCATGGATGTGTTGTATTTAAACACCTACAGGGACATTAAAGTGAAGAGGTCACTTTGTATTGCACCTTATCAGAGTTCACTGTGTAAAATGTAATACATTTGTCATACCAAACAAAATATGGAAAATATGACCTACAATTATTGATTATTCCATCACATTTTTTAATACCCCCCAGTAGTATATAACAATAATTCCTAATGACATAATTAAATCAATGTGAACTGAAACACAATAAGTGGAATAAAATGGATAAATGGATTTTTAATATGATTTAATACCTTCTAAAGCCTATTTGGAGGAAACTTATTCAATGACTTTCAAGACCTGCAGATACTCTGGTAGTCATAATATTAAAAAAACAAACATGAATACTTGTGTTCATATTTACCTTAAAGTCAGGATTTTTGCTTTTGTCTACACAAGGTGACACAAACATGGGCCTGCCCTCCACCTCCCGTCTGTCTAGCTTCAGGGCTTCAGGGACAGACACTGGGGATTCAAACTGCACATAGCAGTAGCCTTTGAAGCTCCCTTTGTTGCTGAAGACAGGGCGGACCTGTTTGATGGGACCACAGGTCTCAAACAGCGTCCTGAGCTTAGCCTCTGGCTCCTCCAGGGTGTACGCCAGGTTGCTGATGAAAACACTGCTGTTATCGCTGCGAAGCTCTGGCTTGTCGTCGTTCTGCCTCTCGGCAGCAGCCCCAACTCCCTGCTGGGCTTTTTTAGTGCCAGGAGCATGCTTATAGCCAGGGGGAGCATTCCTCCCAAAGAGCCCTGTCTCTGTCTCCATGTACTCCTCTGTGGTTTGGTTTCCATTTCCTCTGTGCCTTTTGGGAGCTTGTTCAGTCACAGAGAGAAAGAAAGATTAGGAAACAATTTCTTAAGTGTAATTTTTTCGTTATCACACAAAAACTATCTTTATTTACCTGCGTCCTCAGTCCACTCATCCTGATAATCATGCTCTGCTTTCCTCTTCTCTCCAGCTCGAGTTCCTTTCTGGAGACCCTTCTTCTGAGCCTTCTTGTCTGTCTTGGCCTTCCTCCGCTGATCAGCTCTCTCCTCCTCTTGGCGAGCCATGTTGGCTTCTTTCTCAGCCACCTAACAGATGGCCAGAACATGGTGACATTAGCCAAAAGCAGCTAATGATACACCTGCCCAGTACAACACTGATATGTGCTCCTACCTTTGCTCGTTGCTCATTAATCCTGTTCAGTCGTGTCTCTGTCTTCTGTACCGCCACATCCCAGTCCTCCAGAGAACCTGGAGATGAGGACGCAAATTACAGAAACACACTATATGTCATGAAAATCTTCTCTGGGTATTTTTAGGTTCACTTTGATTTTTATATTGGGACTCACCTTCCACCCTCTCGAAGGTGAGTAGGACATCACTCACATGCTCAGGGTAGTCTGAGGTGCACTGAACTGCTCTGTGGAGAGCTTTCCGACAGTGAACAGGGTCTCCATAAGACCTACACATAAAGTAAACAATCAAAAATGTCATATACAAGTTTTGGCTAAATGATTAATCACATAGGCATCAGACATAGATTGACAGACCTTTCAAGGTTATAGTACTCCAGCCACATGTTGGCATATTTGGCATTGCCTTTTGTCATGATGCTGTCCCACAGTTCTCTGGCTTTTTGTATGTTCTTGCAGTGAAGGGCCTGATAGGGAGAAACAAATATAAACAATCATGAGATGTTAATTTGTGCAGACTGTTTCCATATTACACATGTGACAGTGTGTGCGTGTGTGAGGGTGGGGGTATAACCTATCAAACTTTAAACATATATAAAGATGATCACATACTTGATTATATTTAATAATATAATTGAACTAAAACGGTTACATACATCAAAAAACACACACAAAAAGAAAATCATATTAAATACAGAAAACACCTTTAAAAAATTAAATAAAAAGGTAATCATAGAAACACTGCTTACCTCTATCCTTGCCCAGATCTGCATTATAATACAAGAAGGATCTCCACTTTCACCAAACCCTAAAGTGAAACAAGACCGTGAATTATAAGAAAACCAAATCAGGATTATCATTCAAGGAACACTCAGTCGGACTCAAATCCACTTACTTTCTTCAACATCTTGTTTCATGTAGTCTAGAGACCGAGCAAAAGCTCCTCGTAACTCCTCCAACTCTTTACTTGATTCTGCAAAAAAAAACAAAAAAACAATTGAAACAGCATTAGCAAGGGAACAATGAGTGAACGCGATAGTTTCCCAACACAAAGACAAATTCTGGCTCTCACACACACACACAACTCCTCTCACCTTTGCTGAAATCAACGCGTCTCCTCAGGTAGTCGAGGTACGCCTGCCAAATCTCCACATAATCTGTCGCTTGAATGAAGCCTGCATTCAGAGCCTTTTCAAAAACATCTGTGAGGAAGAAACTACATGATGAGGCCAAGCACATTCCAGTACAGGAAAATAAGGGTCTGGGATATTTCCGCAGAAGAGCACTAGCATTTAAAAAACAAAAAACAAAACTAGCTGTTACCTGAGACAGTCTGATGGTCAGCTCCATGCCTCTCCAGAGCTTGCAGGTAGCGCTTCCACAGACCCATGGTCCAGGGGCAGTTCCTGACGGCACGTTCATGAGTGGAAAGAACCAAGTCTTTGATCTTAAGCTGGCGGTCCTGTGGAGCCCAAGAAAAGAAATAATACAATGACTACAATAATCTCAAACAAGCTGCAACATTTATTACTGAAGTTACCAGATTTTCCTTCATTAATATATATTATATGGTTGTATTTCCACGTTGCTAAACACTGTGGGAACCACATTCTGAGTGCTACATAATCCCATATAACTTAAAAGGGAGCTTTAACCACTAATTAAAAAAAATAAAAATAAAAACTCTCCATACAAGACATGGCTAATTTAACAACACTGTGGTCACAAGGAAATCCAATAACAAAATAAAATCTGGCTCCAAACCATTTTTGCTTTTTTCAGATGAGTAACATGATTATCAACCTGATGTATCACTGGTTATTGTCCAAGTTTAGTGTTTAAAATTACCAAACTAAATTATTAAAAAAAAAAAAATTTTTAAATACACAAAGTCCAAATTCTACACAGAAAACATTACAGTCTGACTGGGAGCCCTTTAAAGACAACACCACACCAAAGTCTGACCAATACTCACAAGATAGATGGTGCACTTTGCCCACATGTCTGGAACCAGGCAGTTCTCTGCCAGAGTCCGCTCAAAGGTTATCTGGATCCGTGCTGGGTCGCCCTCCTTTAGTTCAAAGTCGATGTAGGCCTGATACTCTGCAAGCTTAGGAGGTTCTGCTACCAGCTGCAGTAAGACAACAGCATGCAGATGTTATACATTTCAAAAGCTATGCACATTATTGAAAGTCATTAAGGAGGACAACTGTAACAAATTCTGTTTCGGCTAAGAAAAATTTGAACATGAATACAGGTCAATTACCAGTGCCTCTTCCAAAGATCTGCACCTCTCCATCTGCTGCAAAGCCTTTTTGTACTGATGTGTGACCGTCTCAGGCACCCCATGTTCAGACCACTTCTCATACTCTGCATAGGTGGCTTCCATGTCTAAAAAGCAACATCATTAATAAAGATACACACACACACACTACATACAGTATTAAAACAGAGTAACATTGAGAAGTTTACATTTTAAGTGAGTGTGTTGCAGGAAACTTGCAGATGTTTTAATGTATAGTGCCAAATCTCAGACCCATAATTAAGTGAGCAATTCAACAAGTGAGAAGTTCAGAAAAGAAAGAGTTTCAAACATTACAGAAATGTCTCTGGTCTCCATTCAGCTGGGCCAGAAAAAACAATACTGGACCATCTGGCTCTCTCTCATCCATTCCTGAAATAAACTGAACGCATGGTCATGGCCTGGAGAGGAGTGTTCTCTTTCTAAATCTGTATGGCATTTCAAAAGCCACATCCCAACCGTGCCACTCAACCTACCCCACAAGGCAGCTTTATCTTTTTAAAATGGGGTGTTTCAGTTTTTCAGGTGGGCCATGACATACAGCCCTCACTCACAACAGGAATCCTGCCCATTTTACAGCAGAGGCTTCAAGCTTACCCATTAAAGGGATGGCCAACTGGCGACGAAACAGCGTATGGATTCGCCCAAGCTGAGTGTTGAGCAGCTCCTGCTCCTCGCAGCTGGGAATCCTGCCAGGGGGAGGCTGAGAGGAAACGCAGCATAGAAAATTGTGTCAAAATTTAGCAAAGGCCCATTTAGACCAACATCAAAGCATTTAATGTATTTTAATTTATTCTGAGTTAAGCGAGTGGATTATCATTCAAAAGCATGCTTGGATACAAATATTAACCTGACAGAGACAGATTGACATTTCCTGCAACCATACTTGACTTAAATACTGTACTACAGTAAAATGTTTTTAATCTAACAAGTGTGTCTTGTATTGTCCAACATGATTTTTGAAAGTGCATCATTCAAAATAAATCTTTGAGATATATATGCAACAAAAAAAGAGCGCATGTCGGATGACCGAAGTCTCTCCTGGTGATGGAAACACAGACCTGTACTGTGGACAGAATGGCGTTCTCAAACTCTCTGTACGCCTCCCACAACGTCTGTCCCTTGGTCATGTGAAGCCCCACAGCTGTCACAGCTCTCTCAAAGATGGATCTCACCTTGTCTATCCCACCTGGTGAGCCCATGCCACCAATTGAATACTGAGCATACTCAAGCCAGATATCTGGACCTGGGTATAAAGACACAGAATTAAATATTAAGATTGTGTAATGACGGAACGGTCAAATTTAAAAAGGCAGGAACAATGGTGCGATGCACTCACAGATGTAGTCTTTTACAGCTTTCTCAAAAAGTTCATATACTGTCTCCCGGTTTGGCTCCTCCTCAGTTAGACGGATCTCATCCTTGAGCCAGTCTAGCCAGATCTCTGCAGGATTCAACAAAATGTGGTTGAAATTGCATATAAAGCAGAGCTCCTGTCAGCTGATTCTTCTGACCCCAAAACTGCATTGAGACATACACCGACCTTCAGTGAGTGGGAACAGCTCACTCATCTTCTGTCTTGCCTTCCGCAGACGGAAAAGCTCTCCCTCCTGCTTCAGAAGTTTGATGAGATCCACATGGCAGTTGTAGTCGAAAGCGTTGATCGACAGCTGGAAAGTCACGCAAAGATTAAACTTGTGCTCCCGCTGTATTTATTTAGCTGTGACTTACACTGCCAACCAAAATATCATCTAATTTAATGTCACACATTAAATCAAGACATTTGCAACAACTTACACAGTGACACACAAAACAGATGGTGCAATATACACAGTACTTATACAGCACTCACTTAGGTGTAGCTAACTAACAATAACCTAATAATTTCTACCTTCATGAAGGTTAGAATGTTCCCTTTTTGGTTAAGCTATATTAGAAAAGGTGTTGACTCAACGTTATGGCCATTTTGAAGCCTGTAGTTTGCTTTATACAAAAGATGTGTTTCTAATATGTTATTGAGGGTCGACTAAATATGAGGAAACACTTCTCAGTGTAGTATAAAACAATACAATTCATCAGCAACACAAACTGCAGCCTCCAAAATTAGCACACAGTTGAATCAGAACCTCTATAAAAAAACTGTTTAAACACAAATGTAGAACTTTAACCATCGTAAAGTCAGGACACTGCGTACCTTATATTTACACGTGCACTTTCTAACTACACATGATTCAGATAGTAAAAAAAAAAAAAAAAAGGGGGCGCGTGTGACACGAGACAACCCATTAGCATCACACGTTAGCAGGACAGCTAGCTAATCACGACAGCTATGTGAATGACGTATCGTATGCGCTCATTTAATTGATTTGGATAACGGCACCTAACCCGAGTGTATTTTCAGTTCCCGTCTAACCAGCGCAGCTCACAGCTTTAAAGATGCTGCCTTGTTGTAGCAGACTGTGTTTACCATCCATTCATTCTCATTAGCTCGTCGGCTAACGCTAGTTAAGTAAGCTTGGCTCGGTTGTTGGCTAATTACCTGCTCCTCCAACCGCTGGATTTCGGCTTCGTTTTCTTTCTCGTCTTCCGACGAATCGTCCTCTTCGTCGTCTGAATTTTCTACCCCCATGCCCTCCTCCTCCTCGCCTTCGTCCGATTCCATCTCCCTCTCCTCCATCGCTGCATCTTCCTCCTCCATATCTTGCAACTGCGTTTGCTCTGCGTTGCTCGACGCTGCCATGTTGGAAATGCTGTCTGCCTGGTAACAAGCTAACAAGCTAACAAGCCCGGAGTACCGTGGGAGGTGGAGCCTGACTGGGCACTGTGGGTGTCCTGACGTGTAAGGGCTACTGGTAGCCGCTAGTAGGCGCTCCTTCAGCCTTCCTTCTTCGCTTGTTTGTCAACAAAAAGTGCTCGTCTTCACTCGTGCGCACTCGTCGCTTTGCGTTCATCATCGGTATCTGAACATGGCGATTGTCTCCTTACGAAGCGCTGCGTCCTCGCTGTCGGTGTTTAGCAGGTTATTCCGCCCCCAGCTGAACGCGCTCTGTTCATATCACGAAAAGGTAACCGATGAAATGTTTTTTTTTTTTACTATGAACTCACAATTGTAACGACAGTGAGCATAGCTACGTGTGTGTGTGTGTTGTCTGGCAGAAAGTGTTGCTAACTTCACCAGCCGAGTCCTCTCTTTTTAACACACGGCGTAAAACAACAGCGCAGTGACACGTCGCGTTCTCTTTGTGACTTTCATCAAGGTGGTGGACCACTATGAAAATCCAAGAAACGTGGGCTCTTTAGACAAAAGCAAGAAGAACGTGGGGACTGGGTTGGTGGGTGCACCAGCCTGCGGCGATGTCATGAAACTTCAGGTAAGTTAGCGGTGAAGAGCAGCAATCTAATTACTGCTGTTGTCATGACTTTCAACCTATTGCTCAGCCAGGTGTTTGACTCCCACGTTGATTCCAGATCCAGGTGGACGAAAACGGCAAGATTGTTGACGCAAGGTTTAAGACATTTGGCTGCGGATCAGCCATCGCCTCCAGTTCTCTGGCAACAGAGTGGGTGAAGGGGAAGTCGGTGAGTTGTTGTTGTGACACCGATGAGAAGGGAGAGGAGAACAATGGCTTTAAGTCCTGCTTTTCTTTTGCTCCGGATCTGACCAGTCTGATGTCATCCTGTAGGTTGATGAAGCTCTGAAGATCAAGAACGCCGACATTGCCAAAGAACTCTGCCTTCCTCCAGTCAAGCTTCATTGCTCCAGTAAGTTCAAAGCAATACAATTAAAGAAACAAGCCTTTCTAACACAAAGTCAGTGTTACTTCACACCTGAAAACTTAATAAACATAAAGATGGATGACAAATTAAAGGCAAAACCAAAAGCAAAGTGTCTGTAAGGCCACCACAACACCTTCAGTGCTCCTTGACATACAGTAGATCATACATATATCTGAATCTCTAAAGCAGGAATGAACATCATTATCACAAAATATATTTATTCAGTTGGTGTTTCTCAACTCATTTCTTCAGTTTTTTCCTGTAAGTTGTCACCTGGCTGTATAATCTTTCCTAAAAAAAATAGGCTATGTCTGTGGTGCAGTTCATGGCCAAAGTGTTTCTACAACCTCTTCACCTCTTTTCTTTCAGTGCTTGCAGAAGATGCCATAAAAGCAGCGCTGTCAGACTACAGACTAAAACAACAGGACAAAAAGTAGGAACGTGTACAAATCGCCAGTTAATACATTATTATGAACTTTTATGGGTCCTGTAACATTTCACTGCAGTGCTGTTTGGAAGTTTGGTTACCGTAATATCAGGTCTTGTACCCTTCTAGGAGTTTTATACCCTTTTTAAAAAATCTCCATGTAAGAAGGTTGAGGGAGCACTCTCTTGAATTCAAGCTAACATTCCCATATTGTTCCAAGTGTCAGGTGTTAATAGTGTTTATTTGTTTAAAATTTGTTTCTTAATTGATGCTGATTTTGGAGTCGGGACATTCATGATGAATAACTCTGATCCTTTAATTTCAACAAGGGAGCTCAACATTGTTGCTACTCTGCAGCGCTTTTCTGCACAGAACACAAACAAGATGTGTCATAAATCAGAAACTACAGGTCAAGCTGTGTTTTTGTTATGTATATATTTTTTTTGTTTTTGGCTTTTAGGCTTTATTTGGCTTGATTGTATAAAATCAAAGCCCCCATCGAGGAGGATTCAGTATGAAAATGCAGTTAGCTCAACAGCAATTACACCTACAAAAGCATTATACAGAATATTGTATGAGACCGTGTACTTACTGTGAATTAAATTAGTAAAAACATTCTCAGTGTGTCTGTGCTGATGTCATCCACCAGATCGTACGTCAAGCGGAGCCACCCTCTGTTGCCGCAGAAGTACCTTTTTCAGTACAAGTAGCACTGCCAGCATTAGGAGCATTACTAATACACATAACACAGCGAGCAGAGTGATGACCACAGCAGAGTCTTGTGTGACCGGTCGTGGGTTGGGAGTGGGCCAGGGTCCTTCTCTGTTTGTGGAAAGCAAAGATCGTGTCCCTTCAGCAGAGGTTGCATTCATCTGACCTGTGATGTTGTCTGTGCATTTCTGTTCCTCAGAGGGAGAAGCAGTGGTTTTTAAATTGGGTGGGCTGACTGATTGTGTTTTATTTAGGGACAAACACTCCTCATAGGTAAGGGTCTCTAAAGAGTAGTGTTCAAGTAATACACGAGTCTTGGGACCATCTTTGGAAAGGAGTCCAGCAGTGGTTTCTTGTGATATTTGGTCTGACAAGTTCCCCAAATACCTCTTGTTCTCAAATGGACTCGGCCCCATGGGCTTCGCTGTCGGCGTCTCCAGATGTCTCTCCAGTGCAGAGTTGAGGTCCAGTTGGTTTGTCCCCTCATTTGGCTTCAGGACATGAGGACAAATCGCCATGACAGAGAGGTTCAGAAGCAGACGGTGAGCGAGATGAACAGGCTCAGTGCACACCAGGTCTGTGGCCATCTTCAGCCTACCACTCAGCAGCCAGCGGTAAAGATACAAAATGTCACACTCGCACACCCACAGGTTGTTGTTGAGGTCCACAGACCTGAGACGTGGCAGGCTATCGAAGGCCCTCTCTGGGACTGAACGCAGGCAGTTGCTGTTGATCTTGAGGACCTGCAGGTTGACCAGGGCGGACATTGAGGGCAGGTCCAAGACAGAGATGCAGTTTGCTGAGAGGTCTAAATGGGTCAGTGATGGAGGAAGATTCAGAGGGAGGCTTGTAAGCTTGTTCCCCTTCAGTGTCAAGACCTGCAGCTTGTTAAGACCCTGAAGTGCCCCGGGCTGGATGGCACGAATGCGGTTGTCCTCCAGATCCAGGCGAGTGAGGTTCCGCAGTTGCCGCAGGGTGCCTGAAGTGATATAAGTGATGCGGTTTTCTTGCAGCAGCAGAGACTCCAGGCTGGGAGGCAGGCCGCGAGGGAAGTGGGCCAGCAGATTGTGACTGAGGCTCAGTTCTTGCAGGCCAGAGAAGGGCCGCAGCAGGTGGTCCACGTTACATAGCTGGTTTCTGGCCACAGATAGAGCTGAAGTACTGAGAGGGACCAAGCGAGGAAGTGACCTGAGACCCAGGGACTCGCACAAAACCAAATATCCTGGGCGAAAGCAGCAGCAGCCGGGAGGGCAGGGAGACATTATGAGGCAGGTGAGAGGACAGACGAGGAGAACCAGTAGGACATCACATCTGCACCAAAGCATGACTCACTGCGAGGAATAATGGAGAAAATACAACCACATCAGAAACATCCTGAGCAAACGGTATCAGGAAACATTCTCAAAAAGGGCATACCACTTTATAATAAGGCATCCTATTTTAATGTTTATAGGTTGTAATTAATGGTTAATTTATCTATCAATGGTTTATGGATCAGATATGAGACATTAAAAAGAGGTTGTGAAAAACCTCTGGCTGGTGTTCATCCTCCTCCAACATGGGATCTGTTCTGATGGACTGTTGGACCTCTGACCTTCTAAAAGAGAGCTGCTGGATTATTATAAGAACCATCTATCAATGATTTACTAACATTTATAATGACCACTTTTTGCTGTGAACATTTTAATGAACAATTATTAGAAAGTGTGAAACAAGCATTTATCAAAGATTTTGACACCAGCTAGAAACTATTATCCACAACCGTACAAAGTTCTCATCACTAAATGATATATTCACTATTTACAAAGCCATTATTAACAACTTTTTAAACCCCCTTTCAAAGGGTGGCTTATTGGAATAAATAAAAAAGGCCCATGCACTTACCATTTTTCTATTCCTGTATTTGCTCCTGCGAGGAGATGGGCAGGCATGTCACCCCGTGGTTCTTACATGATCTAAAGATAACTACTGTTGCTGCTGTTGAGAATTCCAGGCAGATGCTCATCAAAGTTTAACGACAGCCTTAAGGTGCTGTATTACCTATTCTGGATCCTCTTCACCATTCAAATTGATTGAGAGGTCCTATTGTTTGTCAATGGCAGACAGTGAAAAGGGTCAAAATACACAGAGCAAGAGATGTGTGAAAATCTTTTTTCTTTTAAGTAAGAAAAATGAAACGTCACCCCAAATATTCCCTTATCCGAGGTCACCAAAGGTCGAGGTTCCTACAATTCAAACAGATCTAGCAAACAGGCCTCGGTCAGAGAGCATTGCTGGGTGGTCCTGTGTCCGCGTGTGTTTCCCGTCACCTAGTGGGAAGAGTGAAAGTGAAGGGGTAGTATTTTCTCGAATTATTCAGCACCTCGTTGACAAAAGAGTGGGGAATCTGACCCTGGTGCGAGGCTCTGTCAGGGCTCATGTTTCAGCCGCCACAGGGTTACGCCTGCTTTTGAGCTGCTGTGCTGTCGTCTTGTGCGTTTGATCTTTGGCAAGTCAACACGCTTATGATTTAGATCAAATTTTATTTATTCAAAAATGGTTTGTGCTTCAGTCATTTTGGCAATATTTAATCACATTTTTATATGTTTGTATGGATTTTAATAAATTATTTCACATGTGGTCAGAATGCATATCAAGGTGGAAGTGGTAGATACAGTATGTTAAAAGTAATACATAACTGATAAATCAATACTTGTTCTGTTCACATGGGGACAGTATTTCATTGCCCGTTGAAAATATGTAACACAAAAGTAATTTGACTTGTCTGATCTTCACTGGAACAAATCAGTGTCTCCAAGAATGGCATGGACAATACAGGATCTCTAGTTTCGGAGCAAAGGGCTCTGTATGTATCTGGCTTACTGCTGTTGAAATATTTAAACAACCTTGTACAGTAGCCAGTGAAGGACAAAGGGGGCTCTCGTCATCTCCAAGCTCTGATACCTTCTGCAGTCCTGTGTTTGGGTGTGATGGTGCCAGCTGCCTCACCAAGGCACCTCTTGTGAAGACACCGCTCAAAATTACAGATGCCAGAGTTGAACATAATGTGCACGTAGCGAGCATCCTTTTTTTAAATTTAATTTTAAGACCTTCCTCGCCTTTTCTAGTCTTAGGTTTCCTCAGGGCCGTTATTTGTCTTTCATCGTGAAACCACCATTTTCATCGTTGAGGTTTTTCAATAATGACAGAAACATCATTATCAACAATTTTATTAAACATAAGCGACACAAAACTGTCATTTTGTAAACAATAAAACTGTCAGCAACTGAGGAAAAGAATCTGAGGTTCAACGAAAAAGAGTATTTTAACATGAAAAACATCTGGCCCAAAAATTGTACAAACTTAACAGCACACATTTGGTTTAGATGCTCAGTCATTAACTTGACAGTGAGTTTTTACATGTTATTTTTTGCAGTGTAATCAGATTTTTTTTAATCAAATAAAATTAGACGAATGTGGCAAATATACACTTATCAGCTTTTGATTAATTGATTAGTTAAAACTATTACACCAGCAAAACAGGCCATGTCTCTATCCCTGCACTCAAGTTTCTGACTCGTTACAAATGGTTACATTAAAAACAAAACCCATAATTTATCTTATACATAAGTATTACTTATTTAAAAAAAACAAAACTCAAATCCTGATTCGCAAAGTTTTATACCAAAAACAAGCCCGCTTTTAATGTTGGACAGTTGAAGGCAGATCAGAATTATACACCAAATAAATATGTACACAGAAAGATGGCAGATGTGTTTTTACTTCCCAGAAATTGAGCTTCTGGTGTAAAGCTTTGTGAATTAGGTTTCTTAAAGTAAAATATGATAGGACATAAAATAACGTTATGCAAACAAAACTTAAAAGTAAATATGAATGTGAATATAAAGAGAACATTTTGTTATCAAATCGAGTTTACTGGCATCTCACGTTGCTTTATTTAGCGCAGCAAAGTGACAGACTGGTTCAGTCAACACTCTTAGCTGCTGAAAGGATGCCACGACGTACAGCAGGACATACTGAGGAGATTCCTCTGTCTTGGCAGGCATGTAGAGTAATAATCTCTATCAAAAATGCATGAATACTTACTATTTTTGTTATTTTTATTTGGACAACATGGAAAAGTACAGGCTGTCCATTCTCATTCTTGTCTTTCTCCTCTAAAACCTTATCCATAAGAAAAACCTTTCATTTCACCTTTTCAAGTGATGCTACAGTGACACACACTGGTTCACTACTGCATGAGGACAAACAGACCACCTTGCCACCTTAAACTGAGAGACTGTCAGCATGTGGCATTCAAAGATAACAGTCGTGTTTCCACAACCGCTGGTGTCAAGTGTTGGCTTTTAAATCTTTGTATGAATCATAAACTTTGAGGTGCAACATTTATACATATGATTAATGCAGATTTCATATTTATATATCTTCTATCCTGCTGTTTTTCATTTATACTTTAGATAATACATCAGGTGATAGTTAATATTTTCATGAACGTTTAGATTTAAACAATGGATGTTTTTTCATTTAAGAGAGTGAGCATCACAAATACATTTCTTGCTGGCAGTTTGATTTGAATCACAATGGATTTATTGATTTTGTTTCATATGTGTGTGGTATAACCAACCTGTCTGATCTCGTTTCTATGTCATTGTTGCAACATTTCACCTCTCACGCCATCAATCAGCCTTGAACGTGCCCTTAGTGGTGGGCTTTTTTCAGATGGCAGGTGCAGGCTGGCTGACTGGTGCTGGGGCTCTGCTGCACCTCTTCCTTACGCTTGGGCTGCTCCTTGTGCTTGGGCTCCTCTCTCCGCCTTTCCACCTCCTCTGCCTCCCTGACCTTTCTGACCTCCTGGCGAGGCGACGACCTGACATCTCTCCCGTTCTCTCCCACCAAAGCCTTGGAGGGTGTGCGCAGGTTCTTGGGGGAGGCCATTCTCTGAGTCTGGACCCTCTTGACGTGGTCGACAGCGTACGACCTCTCCACGGGCTCGCTTGAATTCTTGTGTCCGCCTGTTTTATCAGCCGCATACTTCCTGGGAGGATTAGGAGGGGGTTTGTAGGCCTCCAGCTTGCGCTTATGACTCATGGCAGAGGCACAGCAGATGATGAAGACCATGACGATGAGAAGAGAGGTCACGACAATGATGATTAGCAGATTCTCCTGCAGGAAGTCCACTACTCGGGTCAGGACAAAGTCCTTCAGGCGGATCATGGTGGTGGTGATGGTGTTGGTGAGGCTGGGAGGTCCGGTAGCAGCGGTGATGAGAACAGGTGCTCGAGTGGAGAAAGAGGTTGGAAAAAGGAGTTCCGGCTCTGCTTCATCACCGCTGCCGTCCATGGAAATGTTGTAGAACAGAGGAGTGGCGTGACACACACTGCAGCACAGTGAGAGCAGGGTCACACAGGTGACGAGAAAAACCCAGCAGGACTTCATCTTTCCTTCCGAGTCCTGCAAAAAGAAAATGGGTATCTTCAATTCAAAGAGGAAATATTTTGAAATCTAATCTTGTAGGGTTCCACTAACACAGAGGCTTCAGACCCCTTAAAGGAATAGTTTGACATTTTGGAAAGAACATTTTCTTGCAGAGAGTTGGACAAGAACAGTGATACCACTCTCTCATCTCTGCATTGACTGTGACACTAGAGCCAGGAGGTGGTAAACGTAGCTTAGCAAAAGACTGGGAACATGGGGACACAGCTAGCCAGGCTCTGTAACAAAGGTAACAAAATCCATTTACCAACACCTTTAAAGCTTAATAATTAACACATTGTATAACACAAAGATTAGAGAAAAGTCTAAAAAAGAAAACCTTTCGAAGTCATCTGATCATCCCATTTGATGATCGGTCTCTACCCTCACGTTGGAAACACTATACAAACTAGTGTCAAGCAGCCTTTCCTGAACAGACACATACTAAGAACATAATATTATTAATATTATTAAACAATGTATAAACAGGCTGATTCCATCTGAAATGTAACTCCAGTATCCATCTTGACTAAGGAATTTTTTAGGTTTTCTGTCGTTTCTCATCTTGCACCAGATCTATTTTAGCAGAGTAGCCATTACTTATTTGGGGTGGAGGCAGCAAATTTGGCTCTGAAGGCCTTATAATTTGTAAAGTACAGGGAGGCCTCCCATCCACCACACCAAAGCCAGGAGGAAGCTATATTCCAGAGGGAACACAGAGGCGTGGGAGACCTGTGGCTGTGGCCTCTATATTTACACTGGGCAGCAGCTGCTGTACACCAGCCCACTGCAGCACAGACCTGATGAAGATATTTCTGCTTCCAGAAAAACCTGCATTTACTCAGAGTACAACTGACTGAATCAACTTCCCAACCCATTATTACTTTTCTTCCATTATTCTCTCTCCATCCTTCCCAATGTGAAAATCTGCAACCAGTGCTAAGCTGTAAAGAGAAGCTTCTAATCAGCATCATACTATAGTGAACCTGCTGCTGCTCTAATTTACACTGTACAGTTTGAAGCCCCCCTCCCTGTGTGGTCGAACACACAGTATGTACTCTGCTGGACCAGATGGTAGGCTGGGTCTTCATCCGTGGATGTACAGCTATAGGACAGCACTCCCACCTGGACCCTCATAATTACAGCCATAATTACATTTCCTGTATGTCACTAAAGGCCATCAGACACCAGATATGCAATTAATCCATTTCATGACATTTGAGTACTTAATATCTCAAAATATTCCACTGAATTTCCCCTTGAGTCTCTTTAAAATATATTGTTAATTATAAATACAAAATCTTTCAACACACTGTATGATAGTAACAGATATGTGCTTGTTCAGTAAAGCTCACTCTGTGTGAAATATTCAAACCCACTATGTTGTTTCGGCTGCATCTTTACATCAAATAGAAATGTCCTAGATGCCTTGGCCATCATTTAGAAAAGTTGGCGTCTCTGCCATAAAATATAAATATAGGTCGGCAACACAATAAAAAGATTGTGGCACTGGCAGAGGTTAGACCATCTCAAAGCATATTCTTATATAAAACATTAACAGTGGCTACAGGTTTTGGCAATGAGAATTAAAGAGACTGGAGATCAGTCAGACAGGATAAGCATCAATCACATCACTGATCATTTAAATTGAATTAAGGAAAAACATTAGGAGGGGAGAAAGCATTCAGATCTTTTTAATAGTAGCAATACGACGATGTAAAATCCTGCATTGTAAATTTTAAGTAAAATTGCAAAAGTATTATTAGCAAAATGTTATTAAAGTATCAAAAGTAAAAGTGTTATGCAGAATAATGTCCTGTGAGTGTTAAATTATATATATATATATATATATATATATATATATGTAACAATGTGCCACATTTTAGAAACTGATCACTTTTTTAGAAGTATATGGAA
The DNA here is from genome assembly GCA_036023855.1 of Gadopsis marmoratus. NCBI lineage: Eukaryota > Metazoa > Chordata > Actinopteri > Centrarchiformes > Percichthyidae > Gadopsis > Gadopsis marmoratus. The sequence goes on from JAVQJF010049340.1 coordinate 29,427, forward strand.
ATACTCAAGTGAAGTACAAGTATTTTAAAGTTGCATGTAAGTACAGTACCTGAGTAAATTCACCTGCTTACATTCCACCACTACATGTAAGCAAGTAGCAAAAATTCTGAAAACCTTAAATAACAATATGAACCAAATGGATCCCAAAAATGTAACCTGTATTCAACATGTGGTCAGTTTGGATTCACATACTGCTGTGAAATAACTAAAATCTTTGAATTTAATATACTCTTGATAAATTCACAACAAATATAAATATATACTTACAGAATTTGTTACCCTGGGTTTATCTTCTGAAGTGCAGAAGACGGAGAGAGAAATAAAGGGGAGACCGTGACGAGAGGACAGTAAGAGTGAAAGAGAGTTTCCAAGCATTCGCCCTCCCTGCTAACTTGTACTGACTGTTTTTTACTGAGCTCCAAAAAAAAAAAAGTCCACTCTCTGCAAAATTATGTCCATCCCTCTAGTTTCAGCTTCTCCTCCCTCTTTCTCAACCTCCCAGTCTTCATCCTCCTGCACTTACAGGGTGTCCATTTTGGATTGAACTTCATTTTCTGTACGTCGTTTCCAAATTATCATACAGGGAACAGCCACGTAGGAGTGATTATGTACAGAATGACATTTTTCTCATACATCGTAGAGGATCTTCACTTTGTATGAAAGTCTAATTTACCACAATGTGTGTTCATTTATTCAAAGTTGGACTCATTGAACGGTCAGCCAAAACTCACGAGTTTTCTGCTTTAAATCTCACTGCAAAGATGTTGCAGTTAGTACATGAGTCCCATGTTTTAGGGAAATGGGTATTTCTGTACTTGGTGGGGCGAGTCCCAAGACTCCTCTGCCTCCCACTGAGTCCTCTCTAATTAAGTCCCCGTTGATTACAGCCTGTCTCTACAGGGCATACAAGACCAGTGCAGAGAGAAAGCACCCCTTTCATGCCGAAACACATGTACAGAGCAAACATACAAACTTCAAGGTCTTTTAGGGGCACTTATCTCTGGATACGTCTCTAAATATGCATCTATTTAAGGGCTGCTCATGCCTCCTTTCTTATTTCATTCAGTTATTTTGACAGCTGGTGTGAGATGTTGATATTATAGCAGTGATTTGAAGTGTGAACAACGTAGCAATTGTCCACGTTCAGGACACAAAAAACTAGCATGATGGATTCTTCGTACCTTTAAAGTGTTAATGCTGGCAAAATTCAGCGACGACCAAATTGATCCTAACAAGTATTTTCTGTGTGGCCAAAGTCAGATATTGCCCATTCCTTATTAGATGTCCATTGTTGTCCTAGAAACGTATTAAGACACAAATGAGCCACACTATTGCACTGGCTGACCCATTTCTTCGCTAGTGTCCTGCTGCAGTAAATACTCACTAGCACACCAAACGCAAATTCATCTACAGCTGAAAATAGTCCCCAACAAATACTCAAACAGGAGAAAATAGTGTAACATTTGCTAAAATGTACATTGCCCAGCTGTTAGAGCAAATTACAGAGCCTTTTTCAAAAATAAAACAATGTATTTGTGACCCATTGTTTAAGATTTGTGTATTCAGAGGAACAACTTGTACAGGCTGAGGAAGTTGTAAAATATCAAAAGACAGACTAACACATTGTTGGTTTTGGTCTTGGGTTTGCAGACAAGAATAATATATATGCCAGCCTCATCCTTTGAATAGTTTTGAGGCTTTTTTCCTGTAACGTCCTCTTGGTTTCAGTGAATTAAACTGAAAAACAAGTGCAGATTCAGATTCATTGTACTCCAACTGGACGTTAACTTGTACAGAATGGCACAAATCTTTGTTAAGAGCTTTAGTAAAAGGAAAAATATCCAGACAGTAATGACTGAATGCAAGAGATGCAACAAATCAGTACATATGCAAATTCAACACGGTACAATAAGCCCATTTTAAAAATTCTTTATTTTTTTCTTATAATCAATGTTTGATACTTGAAGCAAGAATAATGAACAAAAATGCCGAGCAGACCTCCACATGAGGTTTCATCCTGGTTTGTTTTCTGCTGATTTTCTTGATATTCATACGACCTCCAACACAACAGACGTTCTTGCTTTTCTCGTGATGCATTATGGCAAGGTGCAGGGAACAGACAAGGGGAAACATTTAAAACCCACCTCCCATACAAATACCCTCTTTAGCACAACCACAAAACAAAGTGAAATAAAATTTAAAAAAAATACAGAAAATATGGTCATGTTATTTACACAGCTTTCACTCATTTTCCTACAAACACACATCTATTTTTTCAGCTGCACATTTCTCCAACCTAGTGTCCCTTTGGATCGCTATTCACTGCTACTCCTCGTGCCAGAACAGTGCTATAAAGAATCCAGAGGGGCAGTCTGATATACAAGATAGGGCAGTATAATTTGTGTCAGACCCACATTTCTGTTGCACCCTGTAGATTTCCTGTCACTAATATTCTACAACTCACTGTTCAAAATGCATCTTGAAGCCACGGTGACTCAAAAGCTTCTCTGACATCAGATTTGAAGATGTTTTGAATACCCGTACGGAGATGGAAAGTGTCAAAATGTCAGGGGCACAATGCTACTAAGAAAGCCCAAGCCTTAATGCTGCCTGGTGCATTTGTGGGGATGGACTGGTAGGACCTCATGAGCACTTTAAGAACAGGATCCTTTGAACATAGCGTTTGCAATAAGTATAGCACCTCAAAGTAGTTTTAAATCCGGGCACCCATCAACTCTTCCATTTACCTAACAAATCTACTCACACAACAGCCCCCTACAAACACTTCCATGGCACTTTCAGGTCTTTACAGTGGTAACAAGTATCGAAGGCAAACAGACTTAACCCATTACCCGTCTCAGCTTCTCACTGGAAAACTAATGTAAAACATCAGGATGAGCTTTAATCATAGCTGTCTGATCAAAACAGCTCAGACTGGACAATTCAATAGTTCCTTGATTTTGTAATAACTATCCAGAATAGGGGCGTCTGAGAAATAACCATAAAAAAAACAAACAAGTGGAAGTGCTAAGAGGGATATAAGCACAGCTGGAACAAGAAACAGGCTAAAATTAACAGTGAAGCAATAACCCTACTATTCAATTCATCCAAGTTAGAGGAAAGTCTTGGACGTTCTGCGAGTAGTTCGTAACCCACTCACCCCCAATAAGAAACAAAGCAGGAACATACGGACAGGTACCCAAAAGACCAAAGACATGAGGCACATATTCACACACAATCTAGGCCTTTGAGGTTTATCATGAACAGTTTCTGTGGCAATCTCCAGTTTTATCACCAGATGGTTTCAAAGAGTCAAGTCAATGTGTGATTACTTAGTGTCATTTCATATCTATTCCCGTTTTTTTTGTACAGAAAATACAGTTGTGAGATGGCATACAATGCAAAGGAACAGGGACAAAAAATAATCCCACCATGCTTGACTGCACTGGTGTGTTGGAACACCATCTGTGAATACCTAACACTGAGGTTGGTGACTGAACCTCACAAAAACAAGCAGAGTGAAGGTTGAAAATCCACAAAGTTGGTCTATTCATGGGCATGTAAATGTCACGATGACAACCAACCAGTATAACCGAGTCACTACAGTAGAGTGTTTACACAAAGAGGAACTTTTATAGAAGTATTTTTTCTCCCCCCCAATCAAAAACTGCCAGTGAAATTTGTGGAATGTGTTTGTCACACAGCGCATGTTAATGAAGCAAGATAGAAAGGAATGCATGTTTAAGTGGACTACTGTCCACAGAGGAGAAATGGCAGAAAGCAGGCGTTAATTGGTGCAGCTTGAACACAGACCGTAAGACTCATTTATGTAATGTCTGTGTGCTTGGTGTAGACTGTGGCAGCTACATGCATCTTTAGTCAGATTTTATTTCATCCTAATTACACAGTTTGGTATGGCAGTCTTCCTCACATAACTCTCCAATGTATTCAAATTACTTTAATTTCATAGTCAATTCTTCCTTACATAACCAGTCTACTGCACTGAGATTCCCTGTTTGCATTTTGAATCTTCCCGCAAAAAGAGAAAAAAAATACTGTTAAGGAGGTGTAAACAAATTTTCAAATTTGGCAACATATTTTTGGGGTATGGTAACATGAAACACTGATAGCTACTTAAAAAAATATTTGGGTGTGCAATGGTAAATGGGGACTATTGACACTGGAATTTTCTTGGTCATATTTCTAAAATGCAAAGGAATAAGACCTATCTTTTAATGTAGGTAGACAAAATAAAAAATGAGTGCCACACGATAAAAGGAATAGAGTCCTTAGTCACCAAAAAGCAGTAAGAGTATTTTCTGCTAAATTTGCCACACGTCCTTATTCCACATGTGTTAAAGTGAGGGTCGGGGGCTGGCTAAGAAAAAGTTCATCTGGAATGTTGCTAGGGATCGTTGCTAGGCAGGCCTCAGACGAAACACTGTCATCGAGATAGGCAGTGATTGGTCCCGCCCACCCCACCCACCCCCCAGCCAATGGAACGTCCTGAATTGTAGCGGGTTGGGTAAAGGGTCCCTAAATGGCAATTTTGGACATTTGCTCTTCAAGTTTGATGATTCGCTTCTCCTGACTGCTGACCAGGTCCTTCAGGGATTTGATTTCTTTCAAGATCTCCTCCAGCTTGGCTCCAGATTTCTGTGGGAGACACAAGAGATGTGTGTGACATTATGGTATGTTTGTAGTCCATTTATATTACAACCACCCCGCTGTGAATCAAACACACAACTACAGTCATATTTGAACCAATGTCAAACCAAGATATGTCACAATCGTGCACAAGACACTTCCTGTCTGAAAGCTGCTAGCTACAGTCTTGGACTGTATATGAAGGGGCTGGTACTCTGGGGGTTAAAATATTTTACCAGCCCTGGAGCCCTGTGATTACAGAGCAGAACTGCAGAGAGAGACATGGGCTGGGTCCCAGGCGGGTGGCTGTGTTGTGGGTGAGGTGCGGCAGGACGCCCAGCAGCAGACCCCTCAGTTTGTGGGTCAGAGAGTGGGTTGAACAACATCTACAATCCACCTCATGACGACAGACAGCAAACGGCCCTGCTCCAAACACATACAAGGTGTCTGCTTAACACTGGAAACCCCAGAGAGGCGGCTACAGAGAGATGAAGCCAGTAGTGAGGGGCACTGATGACTGAGGTGGAGGTGGGAGTCAGGGGGAGAAACTATTATGTCTGATCATGTCTACATAGCATTAAGGCTGGGATTTGGCCATTATCCTAATCATGTGAGGGATTGTGTTAGACAAAACCTGTTTTTAGAAAATATATCTAAAGAAATACTACACTGTAGTCCGCCCAGCGCTTGTTCATGGTGGAAATGTTGGATCTATACATATAGAGTTGGTTTAGACCTGCTCTATATTAACAAGTGCTATGAGATAACTTATGATATAGCGCTATATAAATAAAATTGAATATATAAAAAGACAAAGTTCACTTAGACTTCCCAATATCATGAAGTCTAGAGTTTAGTGGATGAATCAAAACAAAAAAAACCCCTGCAACATTGTAATCGATTATCTGTTTAAGTAATTTAAAAAACAACCAAAAAAAAACAAACATACATTTCCTTGCTCCAGCTTCCTTGCTTTTCTGTGTCTTATGAGCTAGTAATATATCTTTGGGTTTTGGACAAAAACTATATGAAGACGTCACCTTTGCCTTTGGGGAAATTGTAATGACATTTTCATTAATCTGCAGATTACAATAATGAAATTTTTTTTTTAATGCAGCCACAGTGAATTTCCTCATTAATTTTCTTGATGGAAAGTGTGATCCATAAACAGAAAATCTGTTGTCCCATATTACCCAGCTCTGCTGAGCAGAAACTTGACTGTTCAATGTAATTCTGGCCTACAGTTATCAGAAAAAGCAAAATACTCACAACCGATGGAGTTGGGGAGGAAGACTTGTTGGCCGGGCTTGAGTTCTCTGAGTTCTTGGTCCCCTTGTTGTCCAAAATGTTCTTTTTGACCACCTTGAATTCACGGTTCTTGCCCGGGACGTAGCCGTTCTTGAGGGAGATGAGGATAGGGTCTCCATTCTTGCCCTCAAACCACTCCTCAGCCTCCAGGACAGGGTCGGGTCCAGCTGTGTCTGGGTACAAGTCGTCCTGGAACAAGTCGGACTGAAGGGGAAGGACAGAGTGACAAGCTGTGAGGATAGCTCTATACCAGTATGTTATAAGAGAAGTGCCTGTGATTCAACAAGCAGATTAGAGGTCTAGTAACGGTGTACAAAGTGCCCACTTTAGGATGAGGACTCACCTTCCTAGGTACAGTCATCACAATGGGCTCACACTTCCTTTCATGCAGTTTATAGAACCTGGCAACATACAAATTCAAACCAATTACCCACAATTCAATGCATTATTAAAGAGCATTTTAGCACAGTTTACTATGGGCAGAGATTGGTGATTATGTTTTGATTACGTTCTGCCTCCTACTGGTGAAACTAGGAAGTCCACATTAGATCTGGTTGAATAAAATCAAAACTCAAAATTAATTCTGGTGTCAGATATGACGATTAGCCATCGATCTTAGTCTCACTTACCTCGCAATTTCGCACTTATTGACATCAAGGCCCCTCTTGGGCATGTAGCCCATGCCCCTCTGGGGCTCCTTGGTGGCAAAGGTACTGAGGAAGTGAACATATGGTGCCTCATCTGTGATTTCAAAGTAACGGATGCTGCTGTCACCCTGTCAGGAACATAAACAGTTTAATGTCTGTATTCAGCCAAGTGTAAATAAAATTTAGACGTCCAACTTTGTTCCGTTATAATAATAAACTTACCTTCCCACAGAGGTAAACAACGCTGGTGTCTGGGTCATAGAAGGGCAAGAGTACTCCGTTGCTGGTGTCCATCTCATTAACGGTCATGGGCTCCTCCATGTTTTGCTGAGAAAAAAAATTAAAGCATAATGATAAATCTGAGTTACGTTGAAGAGACTACAAATACAGAAATGTAGGGCATAGGAAAAAAGGTAATGGCCTTTAAAAAAACAGGAATATAATAATAATAAACTTTATATAGCACCATTCATACAAGAAATGCAGTTCAAAGTGCTTTACAACAAAGATATTAAATGCACCAAGTGCTTTACAGAAGAGAATGCCATAAAACACAAGTGCAGTTAAGAAAAATAAAACTTGAACAGATAATA
>JAVQJF010049341.1:0-66125 GCA_036023855.1 Gadopsis marmoratus
GTTGACGACAGGTTTGCTAACAAGCCAAGATGAAAGACCTGCATGACATTATCATGAACACTGAACGAGACAGAGGAACTTATTTGCTTACTAACGTTACACAGTTAAAACGTTTTTAACCACAGTAGCAGATGGATCAGAAATTATACTCATTCGTCAGCGACAGTAGCGCCGGGATCTCAGATGTCAAGACCAGAAAGAAATTTCGGGTCTCGTCAAACTGTTCGACCAAGGTCCCGCCTCCGACTTGGCCGTAAGCCAATCATAGTTTCGGCTGGCCGGGCGGCACCTGGGGTGGCCAATCAGATTCCAGGGGTGGCACGTGCCACCCAAGGCCCCCCCTCTGGACACGCCTATGCATGGAGTCCGTCCGTTCCGTCTTATTTATCTATTTCTTTCATTTTGTCATTTTCTTGCATGTATAAGAGTGTTGTGTTGTTACTTTCCATCATGGTGTTGTTGGGATTATTGCCTTTATTTTGTTTGTTGACTTGTTTGACGATTTACGCTCCTGTAAAAAAAAAAAAAAAAAAACTATAGTGGAGAAATTAACTTCTTTTACAATTTCTATATATTAATATATCTATTCGTTCAGTAAACATCTCACCTTGGAGATCGGTACCACGCTGCACGTACGCGCGTGTGACGCTCATCTTCTCAGCCAATGAAAACGGCTCTTTATCGTCGGTCGCGTTAACAGCGATCCCGTGGTGCGCTGGATGAAACAGGTTAGGTTCAAATGAATTGGCGGCCATATTGCTGCAACATGTCACTAGTGATGGTTCCGGTTCAGTAAAGTGTACTACTCTGTTTTTTTCAGTCAGTCGCTCCATGGTTAGAGTTCCACACAAATCATGTACCATTATACAAATGACCAAAGTCAACATGCAACAAAATAAACCCTTTCCCAACTGTAACGTTATGGTTAGAAGGTTAATACTGTCACTAACGTTAGCCATTTAAAGTTAACACATGGAATCCCTCATCTGTCTGTTCATCTAACTAATGATGTTAATTTTGCTCCACTTGGCACAAAGCTAGCCATTTTAATTATTACCTAGCAATTAGCTAGCATTAATAATAATAATAATAATAACTTTATTTATATAGCGCCTTTTAAAAACAGAGTTTACAAAGTGCTTTTACAGAAAGCAAAAACAGGATACACAGAAAGCAATAAAGCAGAAAACCGATAAACATAAATAAAAAAATAAAGCAGTCAAAAATAAGATAAAGATAAAATATTAATAATACAAATAAAAATAATTAAAACTCATTAAAGACTATATAAAGACTCCATCACATGAAAGCAAGTCTATAAAAATGGGTTTTAAGAAGTGATTTAAAAGAGGTTACTGATTCTGCGAGTCTCGTGTCCTCAGGCAGGTGGTTCCAGAGCTTCACAACATTACTCACTTATTTTGTCAACACTTCTTCAAAAACCTCTTCAAGTTTGTCCCTTTACTATTTACTATTTAATAAGTTAAGAAGCTTCTTCTTTTTTTAGTTTTACGGCGGTTGGCATCCAGCTTATTGGTGCATTACCGCCACCTTCTGCTCTGGAGAGTGAAAGAGACAATAGACTTAATATCTACATCCCTTCAACCAAAGCACGCACACACACACACACACACACACACACGCACACACATACACACATATTTGAACAGACCTACCTGATTGGCCTTGCCAGTGCTGATGCCTTAGATGTAGCCCGATTAAGCAAGCGTACCAAAGATGTAGGCCAAATGGTTTACAGCAGAGAAGCTGCCGTTGCTCTGATTGGGGAAAGATTGTAATTGTGAGAAATTGACAAAACAAATACAAATCTTTTAGCACTGTGCCTCTATCAAAAGTAATCTAAACTGCGACAAACACTGCTCAAAAGGTTTTAGTGTATGTTAAAAAAACCACACACATTAACTTAAATACAGCAGTGGCATTTTGTGTGATCAAGATCAATGCTGTTTCCAAACAGCTATGACTTTACACACATTCTTCAGTATCTCTATTAGAAATCTCCTCGGTGAAGTGAAGTGAGTTCAGGTAAATATGTGGGTCACCAGGGCAGCACCTTCACTCCCAATTAGAGATTATTGTCTCTGTGACTTCCAGTGCTGTTTTTGACCACATCTCTGTTTAATCAGCTGAAGAGCACTTACAGCTCAGCTGCCCGAGGGTCACACACATTTTGACAAGTCCTATGTGTGTGCAAATGTAATGGGACTTTTACTTTACATTTGATTAATTAAACAGGAAACACTTAAAAGCACAGTACAACAGCAACATGCCATTATTTAGCTACGCCATTAGAACATGCTAAAATTGCAGTAGTGCAATGGTGGAGGGGTGAGCGTAAGCCCAGGCGACGGTGATTAAAGGTGCAGTGACACTGTTTCTGCGCTCTCACGTTTGACTTGGCAGCTGAAAGGGCAATGGTGTCAGTGTCTTTGAGCTACATACTAAACTCCATGTCTGGGTGGGTGGGTTTGTTCTTCGTCACTGATCTGGATTAGACGAGAGGTAAAATCTGTTTCACCTCTACCCCTTTAAATAGGATTTGTGCTCAGGGTCTTTTGAACAGTCCCAGCCTGATGTACAGGAAATTGGCTTAAACAGGCCTAAGTAGGTCTGCATTTTATGTTTTGGTACGAATGTTTCCTCGCTTCAGCCACCTATGTGTTTTGTGCTGTCTTACTTTGGTTCAATGTATTTTTCTTTCCAAACAATAAATGAGCCTTCCTTAATGCCTTCTGGCCAAACATCCCAGCTTTCCTCACTGTTTCTATAGCAACCACACAAAGTTGAAAACTTTAAAGTCAACTAAAATTCAGCCACAGATTGTGGATGAAGATCAGATCATGACCTGTAACATTTCTGAGCAGCTTCTAAATGTCAAATGTAGCACCATTTTAATATGATGCCAAAACCTGCACACATCAACACATTTTACACAGTTTCAGTGTTCAAAACTCATAGAATCAATGCAGCATGTGCTTGCAAACCTTTCTTCTTATTTGGACATCATTACCCGCATGACCAGTATTGCAACATAACTGCCATACATCATGACCACTGCCCTACATTTGAATGTATGGGGAGGGAAATGGAAAAATAAATGCAACATCTTGCCTTTTGATTACTGTCAAATGTTGCAATGTATTCAGTGTCTGTTACAGTAGTGTAAATTGTTGTTCACAGTAATGATATATGTTTCTCAGCATCTTAGCTTACTGTATTTTGGATGATTGAACTTAAAGTGATTGATATAAGGTTTGGTGTCTTGAACAAAAATAAACTTTGGGGTCAATATAGAACAGAAAACGCAAACCGATGCACTGAAGAACAGTCACAATCTTCGTTTTACCTTGTAAGAATGTACAATGTCAGATTTTGAAACCAAAATTAAGAGTATGCATTTTTGCGTTAAGTGTTATGCAAATTGAGGCTAAATTGTAATTGTAAAAATACTTCAAATGACTTTCTAGCTGGCTCAAGATGTGCAGACCATGGTGCAGCTGCCTACACCCCCTTTTCCACTGATTATTAAATGGCCTATTTCCAACAGCAACATTGATGCAAGCCGCCCTGTTTGTGATCATAAACGACCAATTATTTCATCTTGAACGGGTACTCTGATATAGTTTCTCTGTTGTTTGATATAGTTTCTGTCCTCTTTAGCTGCAAAAATCCCTCATCTCTATCTCCCCAACCACCCACTAAATCTTCTTACCTGAAATGTACCCACACCAATTCTTTCTCCCCCTGCTTGTGCATGCATAAATACTTTTGTAACTATCTGGATTTACCTGCAGCATCTACACTGAATATAAACAGTATTTTCTCATACAGTGAAGCTCATACAGACATAGTTCAAAGATTATGTAAAGACCTGGAGTAGTGTCACACTCTTAGACACCTACAGGAGACAATCCACTTTGGACCTGCAGCTTCTGAGCCATATTGTCACTCAGCAGATTGTGTGGTGATTATACTTTGCTGTGTATCTCAGCCTTCATTATTTCTCATCAGCATGATTCAACACATAGTAGCTTGGACAAGGAAAATAGGACAATTATCAATCAAGAATAGTGTCAGTTAAGGGTCATACATTTTGCCCTTTTAAATATGAAATGTGCTTTCCTTGAAACTGAGCATGAATTCTGTGTTTAAACAGCTGAATAAAGCCCACTGAGTTAGTACAGGATTCTTCACCTGTAATCACTCCTGCTGCTGAGTTACACTAATAGCTTCTGCCCATTTGCACCTTCCAATAACGTTAAGGTGTAATCCTCACCAGCTAATGAACGACCAAGTAGGATTTCAGGTGCAGGGTAAACCTAGCACTGATGCCCCAACCTTTTCAACATGCTACGCTGTAGCAACGAGGGTGAGGATGGGAGAGTGAGCAATTCGTAAGAAAGTAAGTATGTTGAAGACCCTGACAGGTCAGAGATGATTTCTGTTTGTGCTGGTTGATGGAAGAACAAGGAGCAAAGAAGAGACATAAATATATGTTGGATACTACCCAGTTGGATTTAATTTAGTGCCTTCAAATCCTCATTTGACTCCCTGCTACAGCAAGAAAGTACGGTGAGTGCTGCTAAATCAATATTAACTGTATATGGTATCAAACCTGGTGTGAAATACTGTCCTTCTTAAATAAAGCAATTATTTATTGATATGGCTGTGACATCATCAGTTGGTGTTGCCATAGAATATTGCATGTTAATTATTCCATCAGTGAAGATCTCCTGATTTTCTTCATAATCAATAATGTGTTATAATTCAAAGTCAAAAACTAAACCCTGACATCAGCTTAATTTCGGCATATTTTCCTATTTTCTAGATTCTAATGATTTAGTAAGACCTACACTAATATCCACATGGTCAAACAAAAACTTTATCTGTGATAAGGTCAGCACTCTTGTTTCAGTGTTACGCCTGTTAAAACACTACAAAAAACTATACTCAGTCTAAAACTGTAGGTAATTTGACAAGGATGCCAGTCATCTCTATGTAAATCTCTGGTATCAACAGTCAGTGTTAATTGGATTATGTAGAATCGGTAAAGCACATGCAGCCAACAGTATCACTTTCAGCACTACATGTACCAGGTCAAGAAGGAGCTGCTTATACAAACGAAATACACACCTAGAAAGACCTCCCACAGCAATCCATTACATTTCCTGTCCCATTTAGTTTCAGCGGGATGTATTTTTCCACATGTTGCACTGTACACACACAGGGCCCAGCGTGTGGTATGATATCATATGGAGATATTCCACTAGAGAAAAGAAATTGTGTTTAATTGCAGATTTAATCTTTTGAACAATTTAATAAATCCACAATCCATCATGAATGATCTTGGTTTCAGTCGCTCAGGGTTAAGAAGCAAAAGATTATTTCTTAAATTGCCTTTTTGCACCAATGTTAAATAATATAGGAAGAAATCGAATACACGAGATGCACAGAATTCCTCAAACTGTAGGCTGAATAAATGTTACTATACTGAATCATAGCTTCCACTGATGCAAATGCAACAAAAGTAGGCGGAAACTACAGAAAGGAACCAGACTGAGGAAGTGACAAAACGTTGGTCTGCAAAGTGTGAGCTAATGCTCTATTTCCTGGGATTGCAGCTCCCTAAATCCCTTTCCTTGTGTGTGTGTGTGTGTGTGTGTGTGCGTGCATGCAAGAGACTTTTGCCATTTTACCAGCAGGGTGCAGCATGTCACAACATTACTCCTTCTCCACCTTCAATATAATCTCAACTGGAAAATGTAATTTGACTATCGTTATCATTCTCTGGAGCAGTGAGTGCAGTGAAACAGGCTCTGTATATGAGGCAGACAGTGTAAAAGTACACAACAAAATAACCCACAAAATGCACCCAACCTTGATGACTGATGACATTCATGATAATAATGTCAGTATCAATCATCCTCTCTCATTATATGGCATTTTGAACAGAGTGATTGAATGTGTTTTAAAGATTATTTAAAAATGGAACCAGATGTAATAGGACAAAAATGCTTTTGACTGTAAAAGACATAAAGTAAAAGCGGAGTAGCAACAGTAAAATCAAAAAGATTTAAAAAATAAAGAAGATATTAAAAATGTCAAGACTCTGGTAAAGAGTCCCCGCGATCATAATGATTGAAGCTGCTTTGAGAGCGTGTTATGGGGTTAGGTTCCCATGCTGGTGTTAAGGACTAGGATAAAGATGATTAGTGGCCCATTAAACATGGAAAGAGAAGGAAAATATAATCACAATGTTAAATGAGACATTTTTCAGCACTATCATTAACTTCGCCACCGTTTTTTTGTGTGCCAGACAAAGGTGCAGCCATGGATATCGGTGGTTTGGAGACGGTGGTGGCCAACTCTGCCTATGTTTCAGCCCGTGGCAGCGCGGATGGGGCTACAGCAGCCACCATGCGTGACAAGAAGATGCGTGCCAGGCTGAAACTCCCACACTTCAGAGATTGTGAACACATGAAGGCATCTCTAGACACAGCCTTTGACAGCATGTGTGTCAAACAGCCCATCGGCCAACGCCTGTTCCAACAGTTTCTGGAGAGTGACACAGCCCATAAAAATGCTGTAGAGCTGTGGAAAGACATCGAGGACTACACCGTATGCCAGGAGAACGACAGAGTGCAGAAGGCCCAAAAAATTGTCAATAAATACTACGAATCAGCTTCAAAGAATTTTTGCAGCTTCCTGGAGGAGAAAGCCATCACTCGAGTTAAGGAAGACTTCAAGAACGTCCGTGGTGAGCTGTTTAAAGAGAGCGAACAGCAGCTGCTCAAACACCTGGAGGCGAAGACCTTAGATGGCTTCAAGAACAGCATGTACTTCCTGCGTTTTGTTCAGTTCAAATGGCTGGAGAGCCAGCCTGTTGATGAGGAGTGGTTCATGGACTTCAGGGTCCTGGGTAAAGGAGGATTTGGGGAAGTGTTTGCTTGCCAGGCTAAGGCAACGGGCAAAATGTACGCCAACAAGAAGCTGGAGAAAAAGAGGCTGAAGAAACGTAAAGGCTACGAGGTAAAGCACTGATGTGGCATCTAATGTCCCACCCAATGCCATTCAAAGTGTCAGTCAAACGAGTAAGAACACAAAGTGAGCTCATTCTGCTGGCAACCTCATCCATGACCTACATCAGGGAACAAGAAGGAACAGGTTGCAAGAGAACATTACCCAGTCAGAGCAGAGTTACGGCTCAATGCAACAAAGCAGCTCAGAGCCAGACACAGAGACAGTACACAAGACTGAAGCCCAAGGTTCTAAAAGTATCAGTGAATAATGAAGACTGGTAAAGCTAGGTGGGCCTTACCACAAGAGGAATAAAAACGTAATAACTGTGGTTTTATGCAGAATGCTTTAGGAAGTTATGCCTGACTTCATATCATTATAGCTTATTATGCATGTGTACTATGTTCATCTGCTGTGATTTGGCTTATCAAAACCACACCAACAATTCTTCAACTTAGTCCACCCCATTCAACATGCTGTAATATGAGCGAGTTTAATGGGAAGATCTCACACACAAACAGGTATTTTCAGATATGGCTGATGAGACCTCTGCTCAGGTTGTACAAGTACATAGCTTTATGCACTTGATGTACCCATACGAACGGACCAATTTCAGAGCAGATATGTAAGCAGTAACATTAATGATGGCTCTGTTCCATTCAGGTGTGTCAGTTATCTAGTATGCACAATAGACCTTTTTTAAAAACAGACAGTTTAACTCGTTATACAAAGAAAAGCACAGGCGTAACTAATAACATAACTGAAGGCTCATTTCCACAGTTCCAGCAGGGGTTTTCATGTGTCATGGAGAGCCAACAGTCTGCAGACTTTAAAACTTACCAAAGGCTCTACTCGATGAGCATCTGCTGAAATCATCTGCTGAGTTGACTGGTTGGAATGAAAGCCTGCAGACTGAGGGCTCATCATGGGACATGGTCGGAGTGAGCCGCGCCAGAGAGCCAGCCTTTTAAAATATAATGAAATGAAATGAGAGGACCTGTGTTTGACAAGTCAAAAGAATGAGATCAGGCAGCATACCTGTGTGGCTGGACAGTAGGTGTGTAAATGTTCCTTATTGTTGACACTGTAAATTCTTGCTTTTGTTAGATTAATCATGTTGTGATGTTTGATTTATGTTTAGGGAGCGATCGTGGAGAAGTGCATCCTTGCGAAGGTTCACAGTCGCTTCATTGTGACACTGGCTTACGCCTTCCAGACCAAGACGGACCTCTGCCTAGTTATGACCATTATGAATGGTGGAGACCTCAGGTGCTCTATAGGAACACCAAATACAGCTTTACACACACACACACACACACACACACACACACACACACTGATGTCCATAGACTGGCCTAAACACTGTGCCTTTAAAGCACATGTTACTGATACTAGTTTCTGTACTGAACAACATGGGGACAGTGTTACAGTCCTCTCATCGCTACTAATCAGCCTAAGGTGATTAAACCTGCACAGCTAATATACAGACTAGGACCTCAGGTGCACCATACTATTGAATCTTGAGGAGCTAATCTTTTCTCTTCTATTTTTATTTTAGACGGGCTTCTGAAAATACTGTAACATACAACTCCCATGTTTGTTTCACAGGTTTCATATGTATAATGTGGATGAAAAAAATCCTGGTTTTGATGAGAAGCGAGCACGTTTCTACACAGCTCAGATCATCTGTGGGCTGGAGCACCTTCACCAGCACAGGATCATCTACAGAGACCTGAAACCAGAGAACGTACTGCTGGATGATGAAGGCAAGTGATTTCCTCTGCAGCATTTGTGTCTGCATGTAAAATATTGATAGTGCAAATCCAAAGTCACCGTCTGTGCCCTAACCCATCCACCTTTGGTCTTCAACCACGTGAATCACGTGTGGCTTTTATTTTATTTCACCAAACACTACAGCAACACCACAAAGCAAGATTAGTGGCTTAACCAGCTAACTGGCTTGACCCATGATGCAGGCTCACAGTTAACCAGAGTAAATCACCATGGTAACCTATACTTCATCACTAATTATCAGCCTGCAGACTGACTAATCAATTCAGAGGACAAATGGAGTCGTCATCCTTCTATTGTGAAATGGAATGAATAAAAAATGTATCATGTTTCATTAAGGGGCATTCTATTAATATTTGCTTGAAATTAATACCTTCTCCACATAATAACTGGCTGTCTATTTATTAGCCATATGCCAGTGTTGTAATCAAAGCTTTTTCACTCAGGACACGTCCGCCTGTCAGATTTGGGTCTGGCTGTTGAACTTCCACCAGGAAAAGACACAACTACCGGATATGCAGGAACTCCAGGTAAGTGAACGAATTCCAATATTTTAAGATGAAGATGAATAAAACTGGCCCAGCGCGGAGAGGGAGAGAACGCTAGCTCTAGGTCATGTACCAGCACGTGGACCACGTTTCTCTAGGTAGTCTGTTGTGTGTGAAATCATGTTGTCTATGAATATAGGTTTCATGGCTCCAGAGCTTATCCAGAAGAAGGAGTACGACTACACAGTGGACTATTTTACTCTGGGAGTCACCCTGTATGAAATGATTGCAGCCAAAGGGCCCTTTAGAGTACGAGGAGAGAAGGTACTAAATATGTGTTGAACAGGTGACCTATTTTGACCCTGTTTGCTCTTGTCCAGTGCTCTGTCATCAAATCATACATACAACGTGTTCTCTTTCTTAAGGTCGAGAATGACGAGGTAGCTCGCAGGATCCTGAACGACGCAGTTTCATATACACCAAACTTCAGCAAAGAGTGCAAGGATATTTGTGAAGGCCTGATGGACAAGGACCCAGCGAAACGCCTCGGGTTCAAGAATAGTAACTGCGAGGAGCTCAAGAATCAGCCTTTCTTCATAGAGATTAACTGGGGACGCCTGGAAGCAGGTGGGCGGCATTTACTAAATCATCCACATGCAAAAACATTGAAGCACCTCTATACACATCAGGGTACATTATTTAAACAGCAGTAGCTTGAACTGATACAAAATATCAGGGCAGCATGCTCCTTCCATCAAATGCTCTTATTGATTTCATCTATCAAATCAAAGAGACAGGTGAAAGAGGGAATTCCAAGCCTTAAGAAACTAAGGGGGTATTGTGTATTTGTTATATGCCATATTTTAATTTATTTATATCCTCTGTGTCCCATCTAAAGGTATGGTACCTCCACCATTTGTCCCGGATCCTACGATGGTCTATGCCAAAGATATTGACGATGTGGGCGCCTTCAGCACAATCAAAGGGGTGGTCCTGGATAACAAAGACACCGAGTTCTACAATGACTTTGCTTCTGGCAACGTCCCAATCCCCTGGCAGGAGGAGATGATCGAGACAGGTGTGTTTGGAGAGATGAATATCTGGGGACAGAACGGCAAGCTGCCCAATGACCTTGACCCAAACTACGTGGAATCCAAAGGTGGAGGATGTGTGCTCCTTTGAGTAGCAACTGATGGAAACAGAGCAGAGGGAAGATCTATTTATATTCTGTATCTGCTCATTAGGTAGACTTACACATAGACAACATAGACAAGACATAATGTATAAAATGCACAAAATCAAATGCATGTATGTTGACTGCAGATTACTGATGCTCCCTTTAATGTAGTGACTGACATGTGCAGTACAGTTGGGCAGAGTGCTGTGTTAGGCACGGGGGCACATCTACTATCATCATAGTAGTTAATCTACTAAATGTAGTGGAGATGTAGTCCAGTTTAATATTATTTGTGAATTTACATATTAATATAGATATTATTATGTACCTACTATATTGTAATATTTATAGTCTTACTGTAAAAATGGCAGCATGGTAAAACATCACATATTTTAAATATTATGTAACAAAATGTAAATATGGCTGCATATGTCAATATGTTTGTTGTATAATTAAAGGCAAAATGAATAAAAATGATATTGTATAGAACCCACATGCATGTTTATATAATGAAAATTATTTGGACCAAAGAAAAGTCACTGTATTGAAATTGTACCTTTACGTAATTATTCTTTCTTTCTTTATTATATAAGAAAGAGTATTTGCTGTAAGCTATTATTATGACAAACATTGTTTTAAAAAAATCTATAAAACCTTGCAAAGCACAAGTGTATGTGTTGAATCCCCTTTCTATGGATTTACTGTCCACATCAGTGTGTGTATGAGGCTGTCAACAAATGAAAATAATACATTTCACTGGTTATGAATTTCTCTCTGCGTGTCCTCACATCACAATGTGGAATGCTTGAATACTAAGTTATACTATGTTCGGACACCCACAATAAAAGCTGAAAATAACATAACTGTATTTGAAAAATGCACTTGTCACTATTTTAAATAGTGTTTGTTTGTCTTGTGATTTCCCCAGCTCCCACTTGTTAAACAGATATTGATCTCAATTAAACTGTTTACATCAATTATTAACCCATAACCTTCTGTGATAATGAGAAAAACTTGACAGAAACATGATGCAATGGAATTCCCAGAACAGGACTCTCTTGTTCACATGGGTCTTTTCTTTTCAGATTAATTTAAGTCTACTGTGATTAAAAAGAATCAAGTGTGATACCAGACAATTACAGTGGACTTTCCATCACATTCAATGTGACACGTGCCCCCAGACAGCTCTTTTAAAACGAATAAACTAATAAACTAATAACAAACTAAAATGAATATTATCATAATTTTACTGTACTTTTGATAAATAATGAAACCACACCGCATTTGAGACCTAACTTTAAAAGTGAATCATAAAATAATACTGAGAGCAATTCAGCAGTAAAAGTGATCATGGGATTATATTTAATTACATAACTTTGTCAAGTATACTGTATAAACTGGCAGATAAAGAAACAAAGAGGTGAATCTGAAAAATGGCCATTTCACAATTTCACAAACAGCTACAGTATGTACTGAAATTACTGCCAGCAGTTATTTTCCACCTCAAAGTTTATGCTGAGAAGTACTTCTATGGAGATTAAAGTAGTAGGCTACGGTGAAAGACGTCAAACATCATCACATGTGACTTCAGATGTCATCTTTACATACTGTATCAAAACAGTTGTGAAAATAAAATGTTGTTTAACAAGACTACAGCCATGCTAGTAGTTTTGTACTTGGCTGTACTTAGGGACAGCTGTGCTTTGAGTTAAATGCTCACATCAGCATGCTAATATGCTCTTTGTGACAATGCTAACATTCTGAAGCAAGTATAATTATTTAACATGGTCACCATATTAGCTTAGTATGTTAAGTTTTGCTAATTAGCACTAAACACAAAGTATAGATGAGGCTGGTGGATATGTCATTATTTTTGCAGATATATGTTATTTAACACACAAAAAATTAATGTAAATCTCACTGTGGTGCATGGTGATCACCAAAGCCACTGGGGTTCATCCTCTTGGCGTCATGACTGACTGTACAAAATTTCATGACAATCCATCCAGTCACAAGTTTGGAATGTTATTTCTCAACTGAATGTGCGTTATCAGTGGTTATCAGCCCAATAGATATGAGTTAGAAGGTGCCTGCTACACCTACTAATGGGATCACAAGGCCGTTATCTCGTCACATGGTTGATCACTCATGTCACGCCCACTCAGCGTCTCAAGCAGACAAGGTTTAGGCAATAAAAATACTTGGTTAGGATTAGGAAATGATCATGGTTTGGGTTAAAATAAGTAAGTTATGTGACGTACAGCCTTCTGGGTGAAAGTCCTGTGTTTGTTTGTCCCATTCATCCACCCCAGGATCCTCCTTACGAGGACTTTGTTGCTCTTAATACTACGTCACATGAACACGCTGCATTGACTCACCGAAATACATGGGTGACAATAGCCTCCTGAACCTAATAGTAGGTTTAGTAGGCCCGTTCTAGCTCTTATTTTTGGGACAGATGTGTAATGACACCTATTCAATAGCCTGATAACAGTCAAATGGGCAGATATTCGTCTGAACCAAAGTGGTGGAATGACCAACAGACACTGCCATTCATAGAGCCATGCTGCTGGAAAGGCTAAGAACCATTCTTGTAAATACGATTAAATGTTGCATTACACCAGCCCAGCATGTAAGTAATGTCCACCATCCAAATCAATGATTTCTCAAGCTTTTCTGTGTATGTTTGTGTGTCTGTGTGTGTTTGAGAGACACAGAGAGAGCTGTAATCTTAGCTATTGATCATGTTGATTGATAAGACCATATTCCAGGTAGCAACTCCATGGAAACTCAATTACACAAATACTGACTGTTCAAAGTAATACAAACTTCACATTATTTAAACAGCCTTTACTGAGACCACATTACTAAACCCACACATAAATCATCTAAAGTTACCTCAGTGGAGAGCTGCACAATGGTTTGTTCATTTACATTTTTTAAATGATAAAAGATAAGATAAGATAAGATAAACTTTTATTGATCCCACAGGGGGAAAGTTCACCGTTACAGCAGCTCAAAAATCAAGAAAGAAGAAATTCAATAAAAGCACTTAAAAATTAAAACATTATATAGACAATGCAATAAATATAAAAGACAGAAAAGTGAGACCCTAAGGCGCATGCAAGTCATCAGTCCTATTGTGATGTGGGTTGTGGTAACAGTGACCCAGCAGATTGTAATGCAGCATTATACAGTCTGATTGCGGTGGGAATGAAGGACCTGCGAAAGCGCTCCTTCTTACACTTTGGGTGTAGGAGTCTGTCACTGAAGGAGCTGCTTAAGGCCCCCACAGTCTTAATGAATAACTAAAGTGTTCACTTAATTTATTCAATTAACATTATAATTTTGTTTTGTACCTGACTGCAGTTATGGTTGCTGATGTTATGCAGGATCATGGTCGATGACATTAATACAGCAGCTGCTGTTAAACTCACATCTTCCACAAAACATTTCATACGAACAGATTGGAGTAATTTAAGAAAAAATTATATTATACTGTAAAGCAGTCTCTTTAAATCAATGTAATTTAAAGTATTCATGGGAACTGTTGAGTAAAGAATGAGAAGTTTACTAATCAAGGCAGATTTTATCCTAATAATAATAATACATCAACACCCAGGGAATTCACAGCGAATGCAGATATTAAAAGTTAAAAATATTATAATAAATTGTAATAATTCTTTAAAGTGGTTTAGCATCTTTCCAATGAACAGTGAACTGTACATAGAACTACAGTATATCTCTGCTAAAATATATACGGCCATGCATTAAGATAATGTTTAAAATCAAATCACTGAAAATTGAAAATCACCGTGATCACAATAAAAACATGTATTTGTTCTTGATGTGACCGTAATGCCAGTGCTGATGTCTGTGTCAGAGTGTCAGGGAAAATAAAAGAAAACACTTCATGTTTGTTTTAAGTGAACTTTCCCTTTAAGCAGGGAGGGTCAATGGGGACACAACTTAATAAACATTTAGGGCAAGGAAATAAAACATTAACAGTTAAGTCAAAGCCTGAATGTCTGCTCAATACTGTAAGTATATGACAGTACTTTGAACTGTGCTTCTGATTACTGGTCGGCAAAAGAGAATTCACATTTGATAAGATACAGACTGTAAATGGAGAGTTTGACGTTTCTCATAAACAAAGAATTGCTTGGCTCAAAGAAAGTATGAACACCTGTTTACCTTTAAAAGTCATCTTTACAAGGCATTCGGGAGGTTAATGCTAGTTAATGCTAATTAGTTAATACTAATTTATTCTGCATATACATCAGGACTTCTAAATCTTGCATTCTTGCACATTTCCATATGTTAGCAAGGGTGTGTTAGAGCAGCCTGGTCTTTGGCCAACTTCTTTGATGTGACAGCACTGTACTATGCCAACACAACCTTGCCAAGGAACAGACATCAGTTAAAACCAGTCACGCCAGTATAAAAAAATATATCTACAAAAAGCAAGAATTCCAGGGCATATTTTGTAGTGCTGCAGACTCGTTAATGCTTAACCACTGCTGAAATAGACACTTTTCTGCCTTCGGTAAATCACACACCTTACCCAGCTTTCGGTGTGTTTGCTCTGCTTTTGCTTTTGGAACTTGAAATTACCTCTCTAAAATCACAAACTACCTAATCCTCAAAAGGGGATACAGACAGGAGGACAAGATGAGAGTAAACCTACAGCACAATAAGGACATCACTTTATAAACTGTTTCCCAATTATTCACCACATTATTAAACCTTTCCCTGAATGAATTATTTCATCCTGCATATAGTTATAATACATTTTGCAACCTGAAAGGCTTCTTAAAACACCACTACTGAGTAAATGCATTGCTATGTTAACAGTCTCAGCTTCAAAGCAATAAGTGCCCAATCATTCAGTCTTTTAAACCCTTGGCTCGCTGATTTAAAGCTGTGATAACTGTTTTACAAGAGATTATCTCAGTGCCGATCAAAAGAGAAAGAAAAAAAAAAGAGCTCATACTTACATTTCTGTGGTAACATGTGAGGCACGTTAATTGTCATCAATTTTGGGCGTGAATAGCGGACTTGTAATGTAGCTACAGCCAGCAAATCAATGCTCAAATTAGTCCAGGTTTGAGTGCACGAGAAAAAAAAAACCCTCACTCAGTTCTCACACTCCCCAAAATGTTAATCAGATACAGAAGGTGCGAATAGAGCTCCTCACAGAAGCAATATCTGTCAGTTTTGCTAATTATTAATAGAAAATTACTTTCAAGATGATAGAGATCATTGAGGTTATAGCACTTTTCCTAGGTTTTGTAGGCTGGATAATGATTTTCATATCACTACAAGATCAGTATTGGAAAGAATCCACCACAGATGGCAGCGTAATTACAACCTCTGCAATCTATGAGAACCTCTGGATGTCTTGCGCTAGTGATTCAACAGGGATCTATAACTGTCGTGACTTTCCGTCCCTTTTTGCTCTCCCAGGTAAGTCAAAATAGTAATTGTCCAATAGCCAAAGTATGATCATAAACCTATACACTACAAGATCCTAGAAAAGTCACTTTAATTTGTATCTGCTGTTAAAAGAAATTAAAGTGTGACTTACTGGTAAATAATAAATAATAACAATTTGCAATTGGCTTTATGTTCCATTATTGAGGCACGCACGTGTAAATTACTATTACATAGAAAATCAGACAGCCCATTTTTTGACAAAAATATGTAATGCCTGTGCTGTACTCTCCAGGGGTTTGACAAAAAGCTGTGTAATTCAATCCACTAGCTCGGGAAAACGTGTGAAGCTTGTAAGGTTTATTGCTGTACATGTAAGGAGTTCAAATCCACATTATGAACATTTATAAAGACATAGATTGTATTGAATTACATTATATTTTTAAGCCTCATAAACCTTACAAATATTACAAATATTCTTGTTGACACTGTGTACTCTTAAAAATATGACGACACTGTCCTTTATAATGTCCATAAAGTCAATATTGACTTATTAAAACAGTTGAGTCAAACGGGTCTTACTTCTTGTGTTTGGGTTTAAACCATTTGGGAACAGAGTAAAACTGTAAGTAATTGTGTGGTGTTTACAAGTTTGACCAGAAGGCTGCAGTGGTACTTCATCACCATGATGATAAAGGCCTGAAAACGAACAATTCTTCATTTGCTAAGCAAATGAAGATGAGCCTTTTGGGCTCAGCTGTCAGACACGGTTTTTCTGAGGGGCAGCAAACTATACATACACGGGCCAGTATGTGGTGATGCACCCTCACCCCTCAATGACCCCAACTTTCCCTTCATCCCTTGAACAAAGAGAGTTGACAATAATAGGGGGAATCATAAGTGGGTTATTTGCAATTAATCATTGATTTGTAGTTTTCTGTAGCATCTTAGCTCAGAGGTTGGTGGGAATTGGTCTGGCACACTGAGACTTTGGGGCCAAGAAATCCACATGTATGCAAAGGAAGATCAGTTAAGTGTTTCCCTGGATAATTCGGGTTGGGTTGGACAGAAGAAACAAGGAAATATGAATGCGATAGTGGAAGCTTTTGGCTTTTTCCTGGGGTTTCTGGGATGGCTGATGGTTGGAGTCTCCCTTCCAAATTGATACTGGAAGGTCTCTTCAGTGGACGGTAATGTTATCACCACATCAAGCACCTATGAAAACCTATGGATGTCCTGTGCAACTGACTCTTTATGAGTTCCCAACTGCTGGGATTTTCCATCCTTGCTCGCAATTAAGGGCATGTGGCCGACACATATGTTGTTTTATTAGTTTTGATGACAACTTATCAGGCATAAATGCTAGTCCACCCACTCAAGGAATCAGATTTAGAAGACGATGACGTAGCAAACATGTAAGACTTTACCCTTCAACAAAATAATTGTTGAAAACAATATTATAAATTAACATTGAATTTGTCTGAATCTTATATCACTGGAAATGGCTGTCCTTATTTGCCATTGTTTTCCTTGAACTAGATGGGACATTAGTCTTAGACATTAACAGCCTATCAGGCGCATTCTACTGAACTGGCTGTAATCTGTAGTAAAGAGGGGTAATATAAGATATGATGAGATGAAAGAGGATAAGCAGGCACCACTACACTGGACCCAGATAGATACTCAGAAAATAATAAAAACTTGAAGCTGATAAGAACTAATATTAATTCCAATTTGTTTGAGCCTGTTACCTCTTTAGCTATCAATTGAAGTGATAATAGACAAGAATTATATAGCACATGAAACACATGAACCTAGATGCCCAGCCCTAGTTTTTGAGCCCTGTGGTGAGATTTTTGTCAGACTCTCATCTCATCACAGGCACAAACATTCTTTCTAGGTCACACATACATATATATTTCAGTTTGGTCCAGATGTGGGATTGAAAAGGTTATTAGTCGTGGATCAACTATACAGTTGAAGTATATTTGATCTGTTTGAAAACGCTGGATGTTTGAATAGTGTGTTTGGTGTTGTGTGGATTTGTATTTTGTACAGGGTTTGCCATCTACCCATGTCAGCGGAGCCTGTTAGAGGGTCCTGCCTGTGGTCATAGAACCAGGGTTGCTATCAGTGAGCCTGCAGGGGGGGCTCACACCTGCACGAGTCTTGTCTTGCTGCAACAGTGAACATCACATTTTTAACACAATAAGAAAAATGTGATGCTTCCTTTCAATAATGCAACATTATGCATTTGATTTGTTTCCATGCTTATATATTGATTTTATTTTGAACACATTTTTGAAAAGAAACATATGAATGTATTGTTTTATGTTTGCACACAGGGTACATTCAGGCCTGCCGGGCACTCATGATCGCTGCCATTGTGTTTGGGATGTTTGGGCTTGTGGCTACTCTCGTAGGAATGCAGTGCTCAAAAATAGGGGGAGAAAACTACGTCCTGAAGGGGAGGATCGCAGCAATTGGAGGAGTGTTCTTTATACTGCAGGGTAAATATTCGGGGATGGATGTAATGACCATGTAACGAAACAACAAAAGCCATGAGAAAATATTTGGTCACAAATGTGTTGGGCTTAATGATTTAAGGTCCCTGTCCAGTCCCCAGGAGCCCAGCTGACAACATTAGAAATATTGTCTTTTATTTTAACATATGAGACTCGTGAGAAATTGATTTAAGATAGAAAGAGTCTAACCTCATGTTAACACAAAACACCCAGAAAGGTACATCCTGTCTGGTACTCAAATCTGTGTACAGAAGATAAGCTATCAGAAAATGTTCAGAAGGTTACCCTCTAACAAGCCGCTGATGCTCGAAAAAAAACTCTAGCTATTTATTTCAGTTTTATTTGAAAGGATTGTAAATATTACTATTATATTTTATATATATATACATATATATATTATAGGTAGTAATCGTGATCTATGAAGATATAACTTGTAGAACCTGTAGAGTGGTTATAAAAGAGCTGGAACAAACTGGTTTATGCAGTTATTAGCAGGTGCCTTCATAGGACTGACAACGTGCTCATCACTTTACGATCTAAAAACACTATGCAAACCTCGAAAAGGTTTTGACCTTGTTTAACTTATCGTAGCTTGTAACTGAGTGTGTTTGCATTGAGAGAAAGATCCCTCTTGTCTAAAGCAAACAGTGTTTTGTGTTTTGTAGGGATTTGCACCATGATTGCTGTATCTTGGTATGCAGCCAACATCACACGGCAGTTCTTTGACCAGCTGTATCCAGGGACAAAGTAAGTCAGTGCAATCTGCAACAGTATTCAGTGTTGAGCTGAAAGAAGTGGGACAAAAGCTGAATGGCACAAAGTGTATGAAGGTATTATTGGTGCAAAACACCTGAGCACCTGTGACAGTGAAATTTGTAGTTGTTGACAATAGTCACAGATGTGTATCAGTAAATTTGAAGTCACAGAGAAAAATGCCTTACAACGTAGCAAACCTGTAGAATTTGTTTCGCTCCCACAAACACAACACAACAGTTACACCTTCTCAAATTCTTCATTGCAGGTGCACAAATCCTGCGCTACGAATCACATATTAAGAAACGTATACGCTCATATTTTTGCTGTTATTATATCACAGGTATGAGATTGGAGAGGCCTTGTATATCGGCTGGTCTTCAGCCATACTTGCCATTTGTGGAGGTTCCTGCCTGATGTGTGCTTGCCAAGTCAAAACACCCAATGGAAAAGTGTGAGTATCTGTTGATGAAACGTTGAATGAATTCACTGGGTATAGTAGAACTGCTGCGTATTCTCCTGACTGAAACATGTCCTTTGCGTTTCAGACAATATCTAAGCCAAATCTCCTCCAGAGGACACGCACTGTCAACCGTGGCAACGTCTCAATCTGTCCCAAGCAACTATGGAAGAAAAGTGTACGTCTGAGAGGTTGCTGTGTAGGAGGAGGGGAAGCCGGCTGATTTGAAGTCAGTTCACCACGACTGATTGTTTTGGGAGAAAAAGAACAGTGTTTTTTTCTGTTTTCTGAATGAGGACAGCTTTTACAATGGAAAACACCTACAGGCTCATGATCACTGGATAGTAGCTTAAGAGCAGTAACCTTGGTTTGATTTATTTTAATGATTGCTACAGGATAACTTGATTGCAAGAAAAGAGTTATAAGAAATGTAATGAATGGATGAAAAGTCTGATAATCTGACTTTAGGGAATGTACTACTTTGACATTATTTAAAGGTTTTAAGATAAAACAAGACAAAAACCTCCTGTTTATGACCTTTTTTTTACTCTAACTAGGACTAGGAACACATGAATAATCAGAATTATTTAATCCTAAAATCACCTTAAATAGTTTTATGAAGTTTGTGTCAGTATACAAAGTGTAATTGTTCATTATACACATATATCCTCAAACCTGCCTCAGGTTTTCTGGTTGAGAGCGATGAGAGTTGCATCCCTTCCAGTTTGCTAATCTGCAAAAAGGTTAAAAACTAGAAAAGCCCTCCTCTCTGAGAAATTAGATCTTCCTATTCCAGAAAATTCAGCAATGCACTCGATAAATAACCTGGCTTGTCAGTTGAAGTATTTTATATCTATTAAGATATATCTGTAAAAAGGAGTAAATGTGTAAGTTTTGATAAAAGCCATGAAGGAAATGTGTCATTTTAACTTGTAACTGTAATCAGTAATAGCAGGTGTAGTGTGATCATATACTGGTCCAGTATATAATTACAGTATAACTGGGATTTCACCTAGTGTGATTCTATTTGGACTCTCACCTCTGAACAAGAACACTTGAGTAACAAGGTTGAAACAAATAAAAACATCTTTTGTAGTTTTTGTGCATTTTAATCTTTTTGGCATGTGTATATTTCAGCTCTTTACATGTGTTCCTATGGATTTTTGTATGTTTTATACACAAATAAATATCATTTTCAGTGACTGGTTGCACTAAGCCATGAGAATTTCCAACATAGAGTGATGAATAGAGCTGTTGAGCAATGTAACACAATGTTATTAAAAGAAAAATAACACCAGTTCCCATGTTTAAATCAAGGAAGTCCAGATGCCTTTGACTTAGTACCTTTAGAGCAACCTCATCATACTCTAAAGGTACTAAGTCAAAGGCATCTGGACATGCTGTGAAGATGCCATTCTCTTGGGTCCATCTTTGATGAGTTCCATGATGCAATTTGACAACTCTGAGTGCACATTGAGGGATCACCATGGCTAAATGGGCCATACATTCAGCTCTCATGACTAGTCTTAGTTGTGAGTTGCTTTGCTTAAAGGAGAGGATGATGTGCAAACACGCGTTGTGTAACCTAAAACTTCTTGATTTGAACATGTGAACTGGTGTTATTTTTCTATTAATAACATTGAGTTACATTACTCAACCTCTCTATTCAGCAATAGCAGAATTATTATGCCACCTACTGGAATGATATGGTGTCACATCTGGGATTGGATTTAATCAAATTGTGCTGCTGGGAAACTGGCCAAAGCCCTGGACTATGTCTAATTTCCTAATAAAGTCAATATTTTCATTTTTAATACATTCACAAATGTTGATTTACAAGATAAATATTTTTTAAGAAATGATGTCTGCAAACTGAATTTGCACTGAAAGGTGACAAATATGCTGCAACCCTGAAGGAAGGTCAAAGGTACTTTAATTAAATTAGATTATTTCAAATCAATATATAAATTATATGTACCATGAAAAGCTTTAACTCAGGACATCACTTGCAAAGTACAGTGAAGCTATCTTGTAAAAGGTGAACGTTTGTGGAAGAAAAGCAAAATGGAAAAAAAAAACGACCATCTTTTCACAGCAAGAAATTGAAATATTCGTCTAATCTTTAGGTGCTTCATTTGCTAACTGGTCCAGGTTTTCTCCGTCAAAACGTATAAAGTGCCAGCCTTCGCTGACGGTGAGGTCCTGAGCTCCTTTAGCAGCATAGAAGTCTCGAGAGGGAGTATTCCAGTTGAGCACAGACAGCTGCAGGCGCACACACTGATTCTTCTTCCCCACCTGAGCAGACAAAACACTCTTTTGGTTAATCATACACTGTTACCTCTTCATCACAAACTAAAGAGCTGATCTCACACAAAGATCAACGATACTTTCAATCTGCTTAAAGTTGCAATCAAATGCTTAAAAATGACTTTTCATCTCAAGGGCTATTACACCATATTTATATTTGCAATCTAAATTTTCTTGGGAAAACTGTGCTTTAGTGGTCAACTAAAACATTCTTACCTCAGCGACTTTGCTCAGCAAACCCTTGCCAATGCCATTTCCTGTAAAGGAAATCAATAAAAACAACATGAGGTTGAAAGTATTTTTACTTTACTTTTGGCTCAAAAAGATGCAGGCTGGATTATTGTATTATCAGGCTGCTATAATAAGTCCTTTAAGTCTCTCCAGCTGATCCAAGATGCTGCAGAACATTTACTAATAAGAACCAGGAAGAGAGATCATACCTCTGAACTCTGGCATCACATACAGGTCCTCCAAATATACCGACCGTCCCTTCCATGTGCTGTAAGTGTAAAAGTAGAGGGCGTATCCGACAACTGTGAATCCTATATTGACAAAAAGAGACAAGCAATCAAAAAGACATGCAGGAAGAATACCAGAAAAATAAGAATCACTACACATAAGTGCTCTCGTGTCTTGCATAAAAAAAGGTCTTAATTTAAGGTCTGTGGTGAGCAGTGGGGCCTGAGGGAACCCGAGTAGTCCTGATGATTTGTTGGATACTAAACAGGGACATCTAAACAGCAAGAGCACAAACCTTTTATTATCTGCCGACAAGTTCAAAGCTGGCAGAAAGGGAAGAAAACAATGGAAAAGGTCTCGGTTGACATTTTACCTTCTCTAGATTTATGCTGCTCAGGTACTTCTGCAACGAGGCATTCAAAGAAGGGATTGTGGCAGAACCCGTCACGCTCCAGTTCTAAAGTAAAGCAAGACAGATCATTTACTCAAATAGAAACATTTCATCTTTCTGTTAGAAGTAATATTAGTATTCATCAGCACCCAAGTGACAAAACACATCAGAAACATTTCTCACACTTGAGAAATTACATTGCTCCAGCTGTGGATCACATCCTTCTATTGTACATCTCCCTGTACATTTCATCCCCGACTAACTAAGTTTTGTACTCTTTAAACACTTTGAATGCATTTCCTACCTCAAAAAACTTTTGCTAAGTCATGTGCTGAATGTTTCGAACCTGCATTGGCTTGCAGCCTTCTTCTGTTCCTCTTTTATTGGCGCATCATTTCCCACGTGACATATTATACCGCCACTACTTATCGACACGTATTATCTCCTTCCATGTGCTCGTGGTGTGTGGCACACACGTGCTGGTACAACAGGGGATACAAACAATGTGGGGACCCGCTCGTCAGCGCCACCAGTGGTCAAAAACCATTTGAAAGTACTGTGCACATCACAGTGGATGTTGGATTTATGTTCACCTGCTTTCTAAACAGTTAGAAAGGATCTGATCCCCTCCCGACAAACTCCACTCCTCCTTATCACGCTGACTGTGATCTTGTTATGGTTACTGATTAGTGCACTCACTCTGGCTGCAAAGTCTTACACTGCTTACTCTATAATAACTAATCTCACACTGCACATTATACGCTTCAAACACGCAAATCCAGCACTACTTCTAGTACTACTTATTGACTGCTATAGACCCACAGGTGTAATTGTTAGCATTAATAATGGCACTAACCCATATCGCTAACCCAGTTTCTGTGCATGTTGGCTCGCTGGTATGGCTTCCTGAGACTCTTCAAAAGACACAGTTACATTGTTAATGTTCTATGTTTCACCTGGGCTTTTCCTGCTCAAAATGTCTGCTGAGAAAAAAGGTCTAAATCGCTGCGTCACTTAAACTGTTGGGCCAACACATGAAAAATGAAACAATTGTTACCGTCAAAAACAAAGTCTTTCATAATCTGCCTGATATTATTCTAGCCTGCAGTGGATAAACATGTGGCCGAGACACTGACTGAAGTACACTTTTCAATAATTATCCTCGTTATTGTTTCATTCAGTCTCGGTTTAATACTGTAATAATGCCATTTAGCGTCGGTTCATTAACAGTGGTGGAAGAAGTATATATATTGTACAATGCAATTGTAGTAATACCACAGTGCAGAAGTAAAAGTCCTGCATTCAAAACTTTACTTAAGTAAAAGTACAAAAGTATTAGAATCAAAATTTGAAGTACTCAAAGTAAAAGTACTCATTATGCACAATGGCCCATTTCAGAATATTATAATATTGGATTATAATTATTGATGCACTCATGTGTCGTCACTTTAATGTTGCAGCTAGAAAAGGTGAGGGTCATTTTAATTATTTTATACAGCGATCAGCCATAACTTTATGAGCACTGACAGGTGAAGTGAAGAACATTGAATATCTTGTTACCATGGCACCTGTCAGTTATTAGGCAGCAGGTGAACATTTTGTCACACTAATTTTGCATGTGGAAGGAAGGAACCTAACTGTGACGGGTCAGAGCAAGTAACAAAGTGGAAATATTCAAGTACCTCACAATTGTACTACTTAAGTACAGTATTTGAGTGTGCATACTTTACAGTAACATTCCATTACTGCGCATGAAGCGCAACATTACCTTCATGAGATATCTTCATTTGGTCGGACATTTTTTCATAAACCGCCAACTCCTGAGAAAAACGGGGGATTTAATAACGTGGCGTGAGAATGTGCACAGCCTGTGTCATGTCTACACCAAAGGACACGTTAACAGGTTGCATCGCAACACACTGTGAACGTCAGGTGAATTACATTCTGCGTTGTGAAGCGCAAGACAGCGCTTTCAGAGTCAGGTTGGCTTCCTGACACTCACCAGTATCATTCTCGATATTTCTTTGCAGTCTTCTTTTGTTGCAGCCCGTATTTTGAAATTCATGTCTGCGGCAGCAACAGTTTCAACCAGCAAGTCAACACTTAATACGAGCCGCCGGACTCTTTTTATCCTCACTCGCATAAAAGTCTGGCTACGAATAGTATCTGCCCGAACACACCGGAAATGGTTCTGGTGTCGCAATTATGTCTTCAAAATAAAAGATCCAAGTCTTGAAAACCGTTTGCCACCGTTCTGTTGTTAATCTGAATGGGTTATCTAAATCAATATCAGGCACGAAAACACACAACAGAACGAGTTCAAACTGCAAACTACTTTTAATTTTGGCCCACCAGCACGTGATCGTTTGAAGCGCGCGGATTTGATGCTTCTTACCGCAAAGCTCTGTGGGAGCCTGACTCGAGGTTTCTACCCTACTTTTGCATTTTTCAGTTAATAAAACTTCTATTAACTTATTTACTTCTTGACCTCTGACAACAGAGGTGGAATATACTTTAATTCGTGTAAGGTTATTTTATACTTTTTACTCAATTTAACAGCCAGTTACTGGTTACTTTTAAGTCACAGGTCCTTCACATAGAAATCATGTATACATACAATTTACATAATCATGGAGTATTTTTACACTGAAGTATTGCTACTTTTACTCAAAGAAAAATTAGTTTCAGCACTGTTTGTTGTTTTTGCTGGCTTTTACACCACTCATGGGGTTTAAATTGTATAGTGATTAATGATGACACCAAGCCAGTTGCAGAGAATAATGTAGTAGCAAACAGTTTGTTTGAGCAGTTATTTAAAAATATTTTGGCATTTAGATATTTAATAAATTGAAAATTTGCTAATGGAACTGAACATACTTTTTGGATAAATGATAATCAAAATATAAAAAGAAATATGTCCAGATAAAGGATTTCATACAAAATCAGATTTATTTTAAGAGTAAAAAAAGAACATGAACTCAATTAGAATATAAGCTGAAACATTACAGATCTCACAGATGGACCCCAGTTTTCATTGGGCATTAACATATTTACAATATCTGGTCACATTTGCTCTGTATCAGTCAAAGGTTCAGATATTCCCCTTCATACCACTCCAGAGTTTACCCCTTTAAGTTCAGCCCAAACAAACCTTGTGTGTTCAGCTGCACCAACATGGTAAAAATCTCCACTACCTATACAAGTCTCAGTGTGGCGACTGTGTGCTTGCTCCAGGAGACTCGGACCGGTCTAGCTTCATCCCTGCTTCTAGTGGAGTTGAGGAAATTGAGGTTGTTAGCACAGAGCTCTTAGTCTCCATTGAGGAAGAGGCAGACGAGGGCAGAGATACCACTATGTACTTCTGCAGAGGTCGTGAACTTGTCAGTCCAGGGCCACTACCAGACTCCAGTTTTACCAAAGGCTGCAAGGTCGAAGTGGCGCTGGGAACAGTGCTAGTGACTTGTGAGGCGGACTGGGAAGAGCTGAGGGTGATTACCTAGAGGAGAGACAAAAACACAGATTAAAATTCATACTCTGAGGAGTTGTGGATTTTATAGAGATGGGTTTTTTGTAAATTCCATAAAGTTAAATTCAGCACCTTTGAATTTTCACACTATTCATGAATACTAAATATGAATTTTTCACATCTGTAGTCATGTTTATTTTTGTTGGTGCTTTTTATTTGATGTTATACATTAGATATATTGTCATCACTGACTATGCTTATATTGTTATTATAGCTTCTTTAATGAGACGGCAAAACAATGTTTTTTCCTGAGATTTCCTGCAGCGATGGCGCTGTAGTGCCACATTTTCTTTTTCAGTATAAAACTGAAAAAATCAAAATACCTGCTGAGTTGAGGCAGCGCCTCCACTGGTTGTCATGACGATGTACTTAGTTGCCGGGGGAGATGGCTGTGATGGGGTACCTGGTCGAGGTGACATCAGGGTGAGGGAGCTTGGAACCTTAATGATGCTGGGAGTACGAGGCCCTGCCGACCCACTTAACCCACTTTGTGAGACTGTAAGGGTGGGCCGAGGCTGCAAGGAAGAGTCATCATTGTTATTGAACAGCTGTGTGCCAGTTTACTTACACACGTCATTCTGCAATGCTTCACAATAACTCTGGACTGTGTGATGAATACGTGTTAAGTTTTTCAAAAACCTCCTTCCAGCCTTTTCACTTTTATTTATACTTCACACATATTTTCATCAAGTGTTAAATGTACCTGGGTGATTGTTAATGTGGTTCTGTTGACTTGTTGAGCTTGAAGTGCTGCTTGAGTCCTGGCCTTGATTACATGGGAGCAAAGCATGGGTCCGAGGTAACCATAGTCTGTCCGATACTGCTCCACGTTGTCAGGCTGAGGCCGTATCTTGGCGATAACACTTG
The DNA here is from genome assembly GCA_036023855.1 of Gadopsis marmoratus. Taxonomy (NCBI): domain Eukaryota; kingdom Metazoa; phylum Chordata; class Actinopteri; order Centrarchiformes; family Percichthyidae; genus Gadopsis; species Gadopsis marmoratus. The sequence continues at coordinate 27,216 of JAVQJF010049341.1, forward strand.
CACAGTGTTTCTTTGAAAACGAAAAACAAATACATTTGCATATGTGAAACATTAGTACTGATCTGACACAAATTGAGAAACTATTACTGATGAATTTCAAGTTGTTTTGTGAAATGCTTTGACTGTTTTAGTTTAGAAATGTACCAATCAGTGTTACGTTGCCTACTTTTAAATGTATAATCATCACAGAACTTCATTTATTACCAGTAAGAGGCTTTGCACATGGTCAGCTCCTATTCTATCAATATTGGACACCACTGGTCCTTCCATCACTGCTTTGATGCGAGCACCCTCTACAGTAAGCCGAGGAAGGATCAACGTCTTAATCACCTAGAAGACAGAATGAGGAGGTTAGTACCAATCAAAAAGAGTAAAAACGATAAAGGAAAACAGAATGACACTCACATCAGGTCCTAGTTCAGCAAGTCCGGCGATGCAGCCGTAACGAGTCGTCCACTGGGTTTTGTCATCCAACCAACTCTGAGGAAACATACCAGTCTGGTTTAGTATGTGAAGTGTTTTAAACAGTGGTGCCAAAGTTAAATTCGGGATGAGAAACATTTATGTATATCTAATGATAACCCCAAACATACTGTATCTGTGGCTAGAAAATAAATTATCTAAAAACTACCCATGAGTATTTGTTTCCCCCAATTTCTTTTGTCAGGGGAAAATTTAAGTTATCAATCACTGAAATATCATGTAATCCAAAGGACATAATTACAAAAGAGTGACGATATATCTGTTACCTGACTGGCCTGAGGTATGCCTGCATTTTCGCATGGGTCTTGTTTGCTTACTCCAGGTGGAGTGATATGGTCCAGGATGAGGAATTAATTGAATGCATGATATCAAATAAGGTAAAAAGGGACTTTTTGTCCCTTTTTGTGGTTAATCAAGCCTTCTGCAAACACCTTCAATTTCAAAATATTTCATATCACAACTTGGACTTTGTACAGTATGTATACGTTTTGCTGTATTAACAAAACTTGCCTTTGCCTTGATATTTTTGAAAACAAAACACACAACACAAAAACTCACCTTAGTAAAAGTCTTGGTAATGCGGGACTGGATGTTGTTGGTGGTAGTACTGAATGTTTTACAACTTTGGGCCATGAGGCGAGCAGCAAAGTCTCGTAAGGCCCAGTGGTTGTCAACATCTGGTCGCAAACACAGCTGCTTACTCACAATACACGTCACCACAGCTGGGATGAGCTCATGCAGCTGCAAATACACATAGAAATATTAGCCCATTAGAATAAAAATATTTGGTGAGACCCATCTAAAAAATAAGACAACATTTTGTTTTTTTCTTTACTCACGTATTTCTCCAAATACAGGGTGGGGTTGTCCATTAGAGCTTTGACCATCCGCATTAGATAAATCAGTAGAGCCAAGTTGTTTTGCACCACATTTACACGAACCTTTGAAGAAAGCATGAAGTCAGTACTTTTACCAGTTATGCCTGGGTATTTTATATGAGGGGAGTCATGTTTCAGAACATTCGAAGAAGTTGGAAAAGCTGCTCACTCCCTCAGAAATAAATGTGCTGAATCTTGGAAGCATCTGATACAGTCCAGGATCTGTAGCAATGCTCTGTAAAGCTTCCTGAATGAGACGAGAGGAAACATTTATCAATGAAAACTGGCAAACAAGGTTAAAACAACTATTTGATCATTTGGCAGAATTCTGTAATTGCACTGACAATTTCATGTTAGCTGCAAAGTGTTGCCATCTCTTTACTTTATAGCTGATTAATGAAACTCACTATGCAATTTCTTGTTTCTTTCTTGTCCTTTACGAGAAAAAGTATGTTACATTATTACTCAGCATGTGTAAAACAAACCATATATACAGACGGACAGGCAGGCAGGCAGGACTTACAGCTCTCTTAGCTTCACAGGAGCCAACACATGCTTCTGTGATTTCCTTGTAGTAGAGCTGCTGTTCCACGGACAGCTCATGAGTGCTGCGTGGCTTCAACCTTATTAGACCCTTCTCCTTTCCTGAAAGACAGATACAAACATGGGATGCAGGAGACAAACATAATTATAAAGGATTATGGAGGGAAGAAGGAAGCAAGGTAGGGGGACAGGAGAAGAAAACAGAAAAATTATTAATTGTAATATAACACAAGATACTGACCTTTGCCATCAGCAGCCGTTGCCCCCTGACCCTTGCCTTGAATGGTACCTTCCTCCTCCTGACCAGGTTTGGCAACTTTGAGGGGCTCTGTAGATTCAACCTTTTGTTGCTCTTTTGGTGCTGAAATGCAGGAAAGAAAACCCAATTCTAAAACATTTCCTCCAGATATTTTTTGGTATGTTTAAAGAGAAGAAAATCTTTACAGGGCTCACCTGGTGGTGGATTTTCTGGAATAGCTGGCTGCACTCCATCAATACTTAACCAGTGGGCTATGGATTAACAGACAAACACAGTGTAGAAGTTTACCATACAGTCAAAACAAGCCAATACAGTATCCTGGATTATAACGGCATGTAATCTAGGTACCTTTAAGAGACACATCTAGTGGAACTCTGGGGAGTGGTGTGTTGATAATGTCACTGAGATCGACTTCCTTTTCCTCGTAGAAATGAAGCTCTCTTCCACCACCACTTGCAAAGCGAAACGGGATAAACTCTTGCGACTGGAACCCATACAGGGGCTATAACAAGAGATATTTTGAGAGAAAACAGCAAAAGACCCACTTCATGCGTTCCTTCAAATTAACATCCATCAAGTGGTTAAATTAAGTAATAAAAAAGGTTCTCCCTTACCTCCACATTTTTTAGTTTGAGTGCATTATCTATATCACTGGTGGTTAATTTACGTCTCTTCCCATGGTGCATGAATTTGAGAGCATCCTATGTTAAAAGGAGAAAGAAAAGTGACCAAACAGAATTCAAACATAAAGATCATATAATCTATATAACATAAACCAAAACATTCATTCATCTACAACTTACCTGTGCAATTTCTTTTATTCTGTAGCTGACTTCTTCACTTAGGGCTACGCAGCTTTCCTCCTGTAACTGCCCCACTCCCACAGACTCTGCCATGGCCTTCATGGACTCTGTGGGCAGGACGACTGAACACTGCTTCTGCCGACGTTCCTCCGCCATGGCTAACAAGGTACACAGGTCTGTGAATGTCACCTCTCACATGCACTCACAAGAAAATTAATTTTAACTGATGTATTTAAGTTATCAGGAGACGCTAGTTTCACACTGGAGACTGAAGTTTTTGGGTATAACATTTCAGGTGACAAATTGGGAATGGCTCACTGTCAATAATAGACCATCAATGGATGTAAAGTCACAGCAGCAACAGCTTGACATATTATTGACAGCCCTTTTTTACCTCCCACCCCCCCAATGTAAATATGAGAAAGAGCATGTCTTATTGCAGCTCATCATTTAGATATTTATCAACAACATGGCACGGCGACAGTATATGTCCACCTACAGCAGGTCATAGTCACAAACGTCTGTGTTCATGCATTAAGAGCACCACTGATGGACCGCTACTAAAGAGGCCAATCACATCAGTGAAGGAGCTACAGGTTTCCATGGCTGAGCTGGGCCACATTACAACTGCTGCTTTATGGGACGATGACAAAACGAAAGTCAACGTTGAAAAAGCCACGTATAAACATCTCAGCTAGTGTCATATAGAAATTGACAAAAATAAATATTTTCGGTATAACAAATCCTGATTACATCGTTATAATAGGGCTTTTTACACGCCATGTGTGTAAACAAACACAAGAGTCCCACAGAGAGAGAGAGAGAGAGAGAGAGCGGGTTAACCGCTCTGACGGAATGACAACCAACTAGCTACATACAACACACAACCCACACGAAACGTATAATTCATTCAAATGCAACAGCGTCATAGCAAACTAAAAGCAGAGTAAATTTTAAGCTAAATAACGACTTTAAATGTATTTAATATTAACTTACAGTGAGCTAAATCTGCTGTATATTAGCTTTCATGCTAGTAACTTAGCTTCCGTTGACGTTTTACCTGTGTGAAGTTGTCCTCTCCTTTCTGAGTTTAAGTAGGAACTTTTACGAATAAATCCGTCAATGCTGAGATTTGCAACAATGCTTTTTTCGCAAAGCTAATTCCTCTGTATGAATATCCATCTCTCGATATAAATAACTAACTAATTCACGGATTGCAGCCGGGAGCTCCGTTCGTGAATTTGCGCTTGTATTCCATCGCCATTTTGAGTCACGTTCCGGTTGTGATATCGCGAGATTATAATTGAGGACCTTACAGTATATTATGCGTTCATCGAAATGTAACTTTACCGATAACGGACATGTGTTTTGAATGAATGGGAAAATAACAAACAACACAATTAAATGTTTCTCTTTAAAACCGAATTAAATCTCCGTTTCCATGCGTAGAGCAAGGTTTTACTGTGCCTTTACACACGGATTCTACTCCGGAACCAACGTTTTCCTCGAGTTTACGGGGGTGTTCTTATGTTGTAGCAACGGAGACAAACGTCAGGGGGAGCGTGCAAGGACATTGCCAGAAGCAATCATGCATAGATTTTTATTCCGAACTGTGGCCCGAATTCCTTCAGCCTGTGTCGCTGAGTCCTGCGCGTCGCCAGCAAAATGTGACGAGGTTTTCAGGTGAGTTCGTCTGCGACTGAACGGGACACGAAGTGAAACACTGTGACCAATGAACGTCAGCTGCTTACTGGCTTGTTTAGCGATGTGCTGAGATTGTAGAAGAAGTTGAAAACATTCGTATATTGGCAACAAGGAAATACAGTAGCTTCTTTCATTAAAAGCTGCGGAAGGGACAGCGAGCTATTGGCTGATGGGGCGGGATGTTTTGATTGACATTTCTTTGAGCCACTGGCAGGCCGTTTCCTAGGAACTAGGAAAGATGCTCCCATCCACCACCATGGGCCAGGAAAACTTAACATCCTACTGACAGTGTCACAGTTTTATTCATGGTCTTCCCACCACGTGATGGCTCAGACAGTTCGAGTGCTGCCTGTGTACACCATCTGTATTACAGTGTGTCTTGTGTGTGGACAGCACCATCATTTTTATTTTTGGACTCATATTTCACTGGATGAGAACAGAGAGTGTAATCGCAAAGTTAAAAAAACAGATTTCCCACTTTGGTTGGATAAGAGGTATTTAAAACAAGATTGGTATATTGCTCTGGTCAACTCTTTTAACCACTGTTGTTATGTGATGTGAGCTCTAAAGAGCCAAACAATGTAGTGTCTGTTGCTGCAATTAATAAGTATTTTCAATGTTTTATTACATCTTCAAGAATATCATATAGCAGATAAGCCTTGCTATAGCATGATGTTATTTTATGACAGTATTTCCCACCCGTAATTGTCATGTGTTAATATTAAATATTTTAATAATGTTATTGTTGTTCCTGTGATCCCTTCTGATTCAGACAGCCTGTGATGATTTACACTGTTTTGCTCCTAACATAGGGTTGCAAATGGAGGTGGAGTCAAAGGCCTCAGGACAAGTTCAGTCACGCTCTGTGAAAAGAAAAACGACATTGCCTCCTCCAGTCAAAATGAGAAACCGAACGCAGATAAAGAAACTCCAACTTTGGTTACACAGAAAGTTGAAGATGACGGAAAATCCATCAAGATGGCTGAACAAAGTGAGGAGCCAGTGGTGTTAAAGACAGGTGATGGAAGTGCCACGCCGCCACAGATGGATGTTAAAACTGAGCAGGTCACGGTAAAAAAGCCAGAACAAGACAAGAATGGTGCAGCTAAGAGTAGCAAACACAGTCTCCTTGACCTTCTTGGAGCCATGAAGGTGGAAGTAACTAATAAGAGGAATCTCAAAAACGTGACAGTGAAGCAAAGTTATGAGTTTACCCCCAAGTCAAACGTAGCAGCTATGGAGAGCACCATCAGTATGTTTCAGAAGGCTACAGTGGAGACCTCATCGCAGAGGTGAGAGGGCGTTTGAACTGGGAGACGTTACTCATCAGGTTGTATTGTCTTGTTAAAGTGCAAGTCTTTACTTTTGCCTCAGCATGATGAGATGACTAGTTTGTGCCTGTAAACTTGTTACTTACTGATATCTGAGGCCGTACTCTCTGTTCCTCCACTTGATTTTCTTCCTCTGTTCTATGTTTTTTAGTGAGAGACTGGATCCGGAACTGGTTGCAGCTGCATCTGCTGCCGCCTCCACACTGCCTAACTGCAGCCAGGCCGAGTCTGAGCTGCTCAGGCAGCTGAGGCAGCACGACACCATCACTGAGGCTCAGAAGAAAGGGGACATGAACAATCTCGGGTATGGGTCTAGTTTATGTCTCCTGTATTATTAATGTTAATGAATATTGTGGCATTTTGATTTTTTTCTGCGTTTTCATTTTGTATAATGGAAAACAAAAGGCCTCATTCACATGTAATAAACGTTAATCCAACAATATTATTAACAGATCAATTATCGCTGACATGAAAGTAGGAAAGAATCGCAACCGACACAACACTTGGCCGTCTCATCAGATCCAGTTTGATGACGACGGACGAGGATACACACATGACAGAGGAATCACCGCTGAGCTGGATGGTGTTCAGAGAAGGTAACTAACTACCTTTTGACAGATAGTTTTTAACATGGAATGTGTGTTTAATGCATGTTGTTTTTTTAGGAGGACCTTTTTCTCAAGGAAAAGACTTAACATATTCTCCCCCGCTACTGATGAAGAAGCAGTTGAATCAACAGTTGGTAATTAGGAATTTAGATTTTTCTCTATTAAACATACTATTATTTATTGTCTGTTTGCAGTGGACGATTTATGGTGTCATTTGCCTGGATTATTTTCGGCCCTTAGAAATACTTTTGGGGTGTGGGAACCAAAATGTATGTTTCTCAGCAGAAGATCCGGGTCTTGTGTTGAGGAGGAAGTGAAAGGTTTTGTTTTCCTTTGTCCTCCACGTCTGCTGCTCAAAATGATAACATGTGGTGCTTTAACACAAAGTGCCGTTAAAAGAATAGATCTTCATTAATGCTTACTGTCCTGGGACGCTGTCATTCAGTCACTCTCTGTCTTTTGGTTTTAACTTCATCAGAACATCTGCTCATAATGCTGCTGTCATATATTTTTAGCACGGCCAACTCTATGGGACATGGACTTTGCTTGTCAGTTGTCTCACTCGACTGACCAAAGGCCCCTCAGCGGGCTTGAGGAAATGATCCAGTGGACCAAAGAGGGAAAAATGTGGCAGTACCCAATCGACAATGAAGCTGGTGAGTAATGAGTGCTGTATTTTAGTTAAATGTATGGAAAAGGAAAAATGACTTTTGACAGTGTCTTCTTGCTCTGTGTTAGGCCTTGAGGAGGAAGCCAGCGTCTCGTTCCATGAGCACATCTTCTTACAAAAACATTTGGAGGAGGGTTTTCCCCGTCAGGGACCAGTGCGTCACTTCATGGAGCTTGTGGTGGCCGGTCTCTGCAGAAACCCATACCTGACAGTCCAACAGAAGAGGGAACACATTTCCTGGTTCAAAGACTATTTCCACCAAAAAGAGGAAGTCCTCAAGGAAGCTGACGTTTACCTCAACTAAGCTTAAGGCAACTGAATATGTTTTCAATAGTTGTTGAATGTGGACACATAAAAGTAAGATCCATTTTCTCAGCGGGGCTTTGCGACTATGATGCAGTGTAACAGGTTCCAGTAGAAACTTAGATTGGTTTTCTTAACTCACCCAGGAGGCCAGTTAAGAGTGGACTCAAGTCTGTGTCTGGGTGTCAAACATTGTACAATATCCGCTGTTTCTAAAATGTTGATCAGACTATAGAATCACTGTTTCATCACTTCAATGTGGGCTTGTCACATGATGATGGATTCAATTTTCAGAAAGAAAGTGAAATGTTATTACTAAGTGCTTGTGCAAAGTATACAAACAGTATAAAGCAGCAAAAGAATAGTCACAGCTTTGTTCGTATTTTATTTTCTACCACTCAGCCACATCTACCACTGATAGTTTCTTCACCAGTGCTGCCAATTAGCTGACTATAAAGTGTCGCTAGTGTGGTGAAACAGTGTCTTTGATACTGTCAGCCTTACAGTCATATCAATGCAATCATTTTTGTGATACATAGGTTCTATTAGATGATGTGCAGAAATGGTTGTGTTGAGTTATCCTGGTTAACAAATATTGATCTAAAAGGTTTAGTTTTTTGGATTGGCTTGCATTAACAAACAACAGTGGGCAGTTGGATGGATTGTTTACATCCTTCACATTCAAAGAAAATAGGTTGATGAAAATATTTTCTACTTTTTAAAAGTCACACAAACACCTGTGGTCGTGATTAATGGTGTTTTTTCCGGGCAGGTTGTGGAAAAAGTAGAAACTGCAGCATCTAGGACCTCAGATCAGGTAATGAGGTCTAGAACTTCGTGCCCTTTGCAAAGGGAGTGCTTTTAAAGTTACAAAACATGTTAACAATATCCCCCACACATCACTTCTGGTCTAAAAACACCCTCAGCAATCTATTGTCTGAGAAAGTGTAGAAGTTGACATTTGCAAGTGCCTCATTTCCACATTTTGTTCATTTTTCCTTAAACACAGTTGTGATTGGCATGATAAGATGTTTGCACTTCCTCACTTGTATGAGAGGGCCGTAAAAAGTTCCAAAAAAAACACCTGGTTCTGCTCAGAAATGTCTTATGTGCAAATAACCCACTAGATGGCACTATGGACTACTGTGGTCCCATATAAAGTTAGGATTTCTAACGATTTTACAACCAGGCTGGAACCTAGATATTTCAACCAAAAAAAACTCCCTCTTCAATGCAGTAAGTTGTGTAGGAGTAATTAACTGTATGAGCCAGTATGATTGAACTGGACATGACTGACCCAACAAATAATTGAAATGGTGTCATGACAATTTTCATGAAGTAATGGCTGTGTTCTGGATATTAAAATCATAAGTAACATGGCACATCTAAACATCTCACCCTTCCAAAAATAGTGCACCCATAAGGAGCTTTTACTATGAAAACCACAAAGGACAAGGAGGGCTATTCAGAAAAAAACCCAGTTGGTTTGACGGTTACATTATCTCTCAAAGCACTGGAGGGAGTAACTTCCTCTGCATATAGGTGCCATCAAAATACATTGGAATTACAAGATATGTAAATGACCCAATAATTTGTAATCAGAGTTGAATGAGATTTGTTTTGAGGTGGCAGAAAGCACACAGCAATAAGGACGGGTCCCTTTTATCATAGTTGTACAACTATGTACATTTATGGCAGAACATTTTAAGCTTGTACAGCTGCTAGCCATAAAGATGATGTATTGTAACCAGTGATTGCCTAATTAATGATCTAAACTTGACTGCCAATTTGAAATAAACAAGTTGCACACATAATGCACATTACATTTAAACATGGCCCATTTCGGCATGATTTCCAACCAAAGTTGTAGATCTCGGAAGACGGAGCCTGTGAGTGGGGCCGTGAAGGCAGCACCCGACTCTACTACAGTGTTATTAGAAGAAGAGCTGCAGACTCAGAGCTGCAACTAGTTGGTGCAGGATGCTGTGAACTTAAGTGACTGAACGAAACCGTTGTCTGACTCTCAAACTACAAGCCTCTCTTATCTTGCCTGACTTAGTCCTGCGGTCTGGTGCGCGCACGCAGCATTCCATTTTTGGGTTTCTTGCTTGTGTATTTAAAATTTTTTAAATTTTTCTAATTTTTTATGTGAGTGTCTGCGTGACAGTGCTAGCCGGGTTGACCCTGACATGGCCGAGGCACCGCCACCGCAGACGGCGCCGGTCGAAATAGACCCAGAATTTGAGCCTCTCTCCCGCCCGCGGTCCTGCACCTGGCCCCTGCACCGGCCGGAGCTCATCGACCCGGCCGGCTCCAACACGTCCTCCCCGGCACCGTCGGTGCAGCAGGAGCCGGGAGGAAACACCGAGTTCATCAGTAACCTCGGCTTGTTGGAGGAGGACTACGAGGGGTATGCAGCGCAGAAACCGCCTGCGCCCTGCAATGATTTTCAGTGTCGTGAGGGAAACTGCGTGAATCTACACCACCAGCACCACCGTCACCTTCAGCAGCAGCCCCCGCCGCCTCTGCAACAGGTGCCTCCTCCCTTGAGCAGCTCGGGCCAGAGGAAGAGCAGCTCGTCCCGCCGCAACGCCTGGGGCAACATGTCGTACGCCGACCTGATCACCAAGGCGATAGACAGCTCACCGGAGAAGAGGCTGACGCTGTCTCAGATCTACGACTGGATGGTCAAGAACGTGCCGTACTTCAAGGATAAAGGAGACAGTAATAGTTCCGCGGGCTGGAAGGTGAGTGCGTGCACGCGAGGGGCTTCGTTGTCGCGAGCGCGCGCACGTGAGCATCCAGTTGTTTAGGACGAGCCTGCGAGCTCTTTTAACTCTCCCAACACCGGCCCCAAAACTTAACATGGGACGTGAAATTTCTGGTGCCACAAAGGCGAGAAGCGCGCAGCGTGTTCTCGGAAGAAAACACAAAGTGACTGCTGTGCTGTGCTCTGAATAGTGTCATGCAGTGCAGCCAGCAGCACAGCTGCACAATGCTGTTCAGGAGAACACTTAACGTGCAGAACGTGGAAAAGTGCAGATACCCAGCAGACAGCATTTTGATGCCAGATCTTGCACTTTTTGCACATTATAGCGAGAGAGCAGCGTTCTGTCAGTGGTGATGTTTTCTGTGAATTTTTTGAGTCTTGTGTCCAGTAAGTAGCATGCAGATTAATTCCTTAATTGTAGTCCTGCCTAAAAAACAAACAGCAACCTGTCACTTAAATTACCCGAGCTGTAAACACAGCAGTTTAAAAACGGGCTCCACCCTTTTCTGCTGTTGTTTAATTGGGAATATGGGGATTAATAAGCCCTTTTCCAAGACATTTTGACATTTCACAGTAGGAAAATCACAGGTGTAAATGATGAAATGAATAATGGCTGAATTCCATTTTTTATGTTAATAGTAACACCACATTTCTTCTACTGAGTGATGCGTCAGCACCTATGTATGTGTATGTATGTGTATTTGTCATTTGATCCCATCTAGACAACAGTACGTTAACTTGGTTTGGGAAAGTGGCAATCCAGTAAGCAGTGCGGTCTTAATATTACGGTCGACTCATTATGTCCAGATTGACAGGCAGCACGGCTAAGTGCCTGGTTTCACACTGTGATTCGTTCAAAATGTAGGGTACTCAAAGCTACCTGTCACCTCTATCAGAATAGAACTTCTCTTTGCTCCAGTCAGAGATCTGCAGATGCCATTTTTCCATGCAGGTTTCAAGTTCTAAACTTTTATTTCTGGCCACTATTGGGTGCACATTCAATGGTGGTGATGGTCGTGCATCAGAAATGATTAATAATAGAAAGTTGACCCTTTTCTCCCATTCCCCGATCAGGAAGAGAGCGAATAAAAAGTAAAATATTTCTTCTTGAAATTGTTAAAAAATGCTGTCTATGAACACGGCTTTAAACGTGTTCAGTGGTTACTCTTGAATTTGGCTGCTGAACTTTGGCATGTCAGTAACCTTTGAAGTTTTGGAGTGGTTTCCTCTGTCAGCGGTAGTGCACGCCTCCTCGCTGTGTCAGGGAGGAAGGACCAGCAAGTCTCACTGTAAACATGCCATACATGTGGTTGAGATTTCTCTCTGTACAATCCTGAAGCAGAACACTGCAAAAATAATGGACACGCTTAAAACTGGATCTTAAAACAGTCTTCAGCTTTATTATTACCTTTTTCTATTCCTGAACAAACCTTAGTGGGAACAAACCGTCCAGTATTACCACAAAACATTCTGACTCATGGACTATGCAGCATTTCCACATTCATGGAAACCTGGTACAATCCTGTAATGTAAAAGCTGTGCTTTCTGACCTGGAAAAGTATTGGAAATATTTAGTACAAGGGACAAATTGGGAAAAAAACATCTGCCTAACTCCTGCACAAACACGTTAATCCAGGTCTTAATATTGTCTCGCAGGGTGAAGAAGTTACTCAGCCTCGATGGATAGAAATGAACTGAGGACAAAGGCAGACAGAGAAAATCCAAAGTAGAGGTTAATTTAAATCTGCACACTCTAACAAAATTCAGTCAAATTCATATTTCAGCTTTGCAGCCATTCCTGTAACCCCGGCACTCTCATGAGATGTAATTTCAAAGTTATGTCAGGAAATGCCTTTGTGAACCTCAATCAAATATAGTTTCCATTGTTAAACACCCCCTTGGTAAAAGCTTGATCACAGCTTGTATTATGATTTATGGCTCTGCTAAACCTCCCTTTCCTCCTTTTCTGAATCATTCTGCAGTTCTTCAGCTACACTTTGTTACAAAGTGCACTGGCTGGTGGGAATGCAGACAGAGTTTTGCCAGGGAAGCAACAGGGAGTAAACTGATCGGAGCCCTCCCCCGACAATAACAGGAGGTGACACAAACAGCTCAATCAGTGTTGGGGAGAGTGTCGGAGGGGAAGGGGCTGGGAGAAGGGAATGCTGGGAACAACGTCAAACATCCTCCATTCCTGAGCTGTGCGCTCATATCTTTGTGTCCCTGTCTTCTAGAGTTTCCTCAGTGGATGCTTCAGCTTGGAGAAAGGGATTGCTGCTCTTTATCCTGTCACTTCCTTCTCTGCCCTCTCTCAGGCCTTTTGCTGAAGGTGTTTGTGTTTGTTGAAGTGGAGCACAGAGACTTTTCACAATAAGGCCAGTTGTCCTTTCACAATAAGGCCAGTTGTCCTTTCACAGCCAACATCAGCCAATAATGTGCAGAATAGAATCTGTTGTAGCTGTTGTTTATAGACACGTATGGAAAAGCTGCAATCGATGACATCTAACCAGAAGTTCAACCAACCAATCAGCCAACAGCAGAGTGTCTTTAACTCGTCACACTGTAATTAAACAGGACAGATGTGTCAGAAGTGAGCCAACATGAGAGAGGAAATGCCTGAACTGATATATGCATATATTACTGTATTGAACTGAAGAACACTGCAGGACATATTGCCACGCCCTAGTTATGGGATTCATGTTGTTAATTGTGTTAAATGTTAGCCTGCTAACATGCTAAACTAAGCTCGCGATTATGGTAAGCAATATACCGGTTACAATTAGCATACGCCCAGTCTTGTTTGAAATATGCTCGTTTTATCCTCATAGTGAATTAAGTACCTATATATTAATAAATATTCCAGATTTCTTGAATACAGCCTTGGAAAAGATAAAAGAAACACAGAGACCATCTAATCAGTGACATGCAATTCTTGCAACTAAGTTGTTTTTTTAATGCTTGCTCCCAAGTACGCATTTTACTCACAGTTCTAACTCCGTGTTAAAGGGAAAGGTTCTGCTGTAGCCACTCGTTTTTGTGCCATTCAGTGATGCAGCAAAGGACTTATGGAATTTCATCCAGAACAATAGCTCCAGGTTGTTTATCTTTAATATTAAATCAACACATCTCTACTTCAACCTCTGCATTCCTAACTGTTGGCATACTCGCTGGGCCTTGGAACCCCGGCTAATAGTTATTTTTACACTTTCCTGTTAAAAAAACACAACAGTTCCCCCACAATGAACTATGATGCATTTCCTGCCGAGTGGATGGAAAACAGTGCCATGTGTTAATATCCCTGCCCTGCAAAACACGAGGGTCATCAGGGCTGGAAAAAGCCAATAGGCGAGACCATATATGGATCATGTTTGTGCATCTAATTCTATATGAAGTCATTTTATTCCATTTCAGCATTCCCACCACAGCCTAAAAGAAATGATCATTTATCTGCTTATTATTATGGTTTATGTCATTTCCTGGTGTATGTATTGACTTTCGAATCCACATGCACGACCGTCCCAGATTGTAATGACAGATAGAGATACGCCAGAGACCCCATGGTGGGTGCAGGGCGTTGAGTTTGAACCTCAGTGATTATACAGCTCCACCTAGAAAACTGAAGGTGGGTGGAGGGCAGGACGAGGGCGATGCTGCCGCTAGAGTTTCCTGTCTCTCCCATGTCATGGAGATTTTTTTGTTTTCCCTGTAAAAAAAAAGTGTGATCGTGATGCCTTTGCCACAAGAGAGGGCCCCTGCCAACTGGGAGGACGGGTTCCCCTGGGATATTGGCGGGTCTATGAGTGGCAGTGTGCAGCAAGCAAGGTACTTTACTGTCTTACTGGTGCTGCCACTGTTTTTCTCAGTGAACTGTGACCTTAAGTAATGGAACAGGAAGCAGCACCCCTGACTTTAACTGGCACAGAGGGTTTGACATGTTAATCACAAGAAAGCATTTTACCTACAGTTACACTTTTTAAAGGTTATGAAGTAAGTAAAAGCTGCTTTGTAGTGCTACAAAGATGTAAGGCAGTTTGGGTATTTATGTCACCAGTGCTTTATGGATAAATATATAGTTTTGCTGGCAGCAAACATACACAAGTATTAATAAAGTAATTCATGAATACTATAAATGAAAGTTTGTTCTATGGATTAGCAGCATGGCCCTAGGGATGGCAATGCCATTCTGTCGGTCGCTTGGTTCACTTCTCTCATATATATGAGATATACGTATCTCAACAACTACTGGATGGAATTTTGTACCGAAATTCAAGATCCAACTTAGTATGAAATGTAGAAATCTTGGTGATCTCTTAACTTTTAATCAGTTTGTCCAACACTTTGGTTTATGACCAAATACCTGCACAACAAATTACATTCTCATTAGCCTCAGCTGTATTTTGTGTTTAGTGCTAATGACTGTAGAAAATGTGAGTATGCTAATGCACTAAACTAAGATGTGGAACATGGTTACTTGCATTAAACATCAGCAAGTTGGTTTTCTCATTGTGAACATGTTAGCATGCTGACATTGGCATTTAGCTCAAAGCACCAGTGTTCCTATAAGTACAGCCTCACAGAGCAGCGACCATGGCTGTAGACCATTCAAAGTAGTCTATAAAATCAGAGTAGAGAGGGAAATCTAGAGATTTAGCTTTAGTTTCCATGTTTTGTTGATTAAAGGGTACATTTTAAAATAAATCACCTTAAAAAGGGGTGTTTAATTGTTGGTTTATGAACTCAGTTTGGGGACACAGACCTGAAGACATAACTGCAGCTAAAAGAGGCAAGAAAAAAAAAGTAACTTCAAGTAACCCCATTAAGAAAGGGAGGCTTGAGGCAGGGGCTTTCAAAGAGGAGGGAACGTGGCTTGAGGGAAGGAGGGGAGCAGTCAACTGACTGGCTGGCTGTGGGCTGAGGCCTATGTACAGTCTGCTGCCTACACATGAGTAAGTCTGTGGAATCTGTTGGTTTTTGCATTGTCCTCCATACTGCACAGGGCAATAATCCCCTTTGACAGCTCTGGAAAAAATTAAGAGACCACTCCAAATTTTCCAAAGTTCATTTTACTCAAACACATACCTATAAGTGGTAAAACCAGAGAACTGAAAATTTTGCAGTGGTCTCTTAATTTTTCCAGAGCTGTATATTATGTTCACAAAAAGGTCCTGGCCTCAAAATCCATTATGCAAAGTATTAAAGGACGTGGGGTGCCGAGAGAGGCAAAGAAATATGTCATGAAGAATGAAAAACACGATCGAGAGCAATTGAGATTAGTGTGCAAAGAATGTGTGTCACTCAAGAGTAGGCTGAGAAACATTAAAGGTCATGTTTGTATTCACCTTGGCGTTTCTGAAAATTTAGTGTGATTTAAGTATGATTGTGTGTTTTAAATAATAGTACTTCACGCGAGGGTGTTTAACTGTGTCCATCATTCTCATTTGCCTCCTCGTTCATCTATAGCTGAACTCCTGAACACAAAGCTCTCCGTTCCTTTTCATGGTCCCACTTTGAAGCCATTGCAGAAGTAGGTCACTCAGTATGATGCTCAGTGTTTAATGAAGTAGCCTGCATTGTGCCTGAGGCCATGAAGAGGCGACATGGTCTCCACACTGAGCTGGAGGGCTCTCCTTCTGCAGCCGTGCTCGCCTTTTTACCACCCTGTAACAGAAAACTCAAGTCCCGCGATCGTTTCCAACTCCGCTTGCACTTCCTGGGTCAGAGGAGAAAAGGGGGGGAGGGGTGCACAGGAAGACAATGTCAGGAAGTGGCTTGTCCTTTTACTGTAATCTCTGCAAGTGTGTGTGCTCTCTTATTGTCTTATTTACACCAGATATCTGACA
Source organism: Gadopsis marmoratus (assembly GCA_036023855.1). Taxonomy (NCBI): domain Eukaryota; kingdom Metazoa; phylum Chordata; class Actinopteri; order Centrarchiformes; family Percichthyidae; genus Gadopsis; species Gadopsis marmoratus. The sequence continues at coordinate 43,408 of JAVQJF010049341.1, forward strand.
GCTTTGTAGTAGTAGTAATGTGACAAGCTGTTATCAAAGATTACCGTTCTGATTAATTGTCTGCAATTTCATTTTTGCACCCTGTGTTCAACAAAAGCCAATGTACAATATAAAATAAACACCATATACATATTAGGTGAAGTAGTGCCAACTCTTGTTTCACAAGATTAACAAGTTATTTGCCTTTTTCACAAATTATTTTTTACAAATTAGATTATTTTTTTCCATTTAGCAGCTCTGGGCACTGACATTGTGAGCTACACGATCAGCAGAAGTTCATTTATTTACTACATGGCTGAGGACTCCAGTGGCTAATGGCAGCTAATATGAGCTAATGTTTGCAAAATTTAAGTAGACATTTCTATGCAACATATTACAGAATTACTTATCTGATTTTCTTACTTCTGAAGTTTTAGCATAACGTTTCAGTGAACCTGTTGTGCTAAAACATAGCACAAGTATAGAAAGGTTATAATGTCAGTACCACAATAATATAAATATCTAAGTGTGCAAACATTAGCTAACAGTAGCCACCATAAGATACTGGATTTATCAGGCCAAGGAAGACTGTAGCAGCAAAAGCTCTGAGTGTACAGCAGGGTGTGTTTTATTGCTTAGCATTTTAAACTTGTAAGAGGAAAAATAACTTTATTTCAAAGTTACGTAGTCTCACTTATGTATTTTTGCTATAACTGCAGTTACATGAGGCCACAACATGTAGTAGGTGCACATTTGAAGTGATTATTGTTTTCCCTCCAGTCTTTCATCACTAACTAAATACCAGGCCTCATCACTGATATAAAACCGAGTTACTGATTTGAGTAGCAGCTGGTCCCCAGCAGCTGGTCTCCTGGGGGCTCCTCTGTCCTCTCTGTGGTTGTGTCTGGCGCTGTATGTAAAATGTTTGGACCAGTTGCAAGTGAGGCCACTTTCACTGTGGCTGCACCTGTCCCTGCAACTGGGCCCTGTTTGTTTACTTATCCTGCGACCGTTACTGCAGTTCTCATGCTTCACTACACAAGAAACAGCAGCTGTGTCAATTGGATTGTTTTGAAGTCCACTAGGAGGAGTCATTTCATGCTGCAGCAGGTTGTCTTGATGAGATCGATCAGATGATTTAGAGATCACCGGGTAGATTTGAAGAGCTGTAAGATGGTGGATGATCTTCCATAATCTAACGCAGGTCTTCTTCAGTGCTACCATGCAGGTGGACTCGCAGCAACTGTTCTGAGAGCAAACTGGAAATAGATTTTGTCAGCTGCAAAGAGACCTTTGCCGTGTAGACATCCTTGCACCAGCTGACCTAAGACCAGTGTGACATTAAAACTCACACATGTGCTAGTGCAGCGCAGAAAGAAAATGCAGCAAGAGCTGTCGTTCCTTCTGTTTTTATGGGAAAGAGAACGACATATCTTCTTAACACATGCGATTAATTGAAGGCTAGTAGCAAGAATATTTGGTTGCTGCAAAGCTAGGAGTGATGAAGAATTGGCTTTGATAATACATTTTAAGCACACAGACATCAAATGACGTGACCTCCCCCCCACACACACGCAGACACAATGCAAGATATTTTGTTCTCGAGCCTTTGCCCTGAATATTTAATAATGATATATGCTGTATGTAATACATCTGCCTGTACAAGCTTGTGTTGATGATGGCTCTAATTACACAATAGATCTTCTCTCTTAAAGATTTATGTCACTTGCAGGCCTCCATAATCTGTGTCTGGGAACTTCCCTGAAATAAAGGTCAATGAAGATCATATAGATTTCTTACATCTACGTCTTTCTAATGTCCCACATTCACACGAGCTGTTACGCAGCCACAGGTGCACATATTTCACCACTTGAAAATCAGTCAAAAGTGAGGGCCTTAACAATATGTATTATAAAGAAGTTTAGCAATGATACATATAGGCCACCTTGGGTCAGGTTTTCAGAGAAATAATGTGTGAGTGGGACACATGAATTATGTCTGGGGGTTGTCTTTTGTTATCTTTGGGCTGAGGTGAGGTCTGTCTCAGACAAGGATTATTCCAGGCCGAATAGAGAATGCCCCTTCCCAGGGCCCAGTCATGCAGTCCATGATCTATTGTGGGCATTAATCAGAGGCTGTAGACATTTGCATATCACTAGTGATCTCAGCCGTGTTTGAGCAAGACCTGTAGCTTGGTTAGTGGAATGAATGTTGGTTTACAGTCTGTGCAGCACCCCACTCAGATCTCAGGTCCTCCACTAATGAGTCATTTCCTGTCTTCAGTTACAGATTGATATCTTGTAAAAAGAGAAAAAAAAGGGGGATGAAAGGTCATGAATCAAATGAGACACAAGTCAGATAGAGCATCGCATTGCACGCAGTGAGTGTTAACTCCACCTCAAGCCACGCCAGTCTGCATGTGCAGGATGTCCTCTGACACAGGAAGCCTTATTTAAAAGTCAGTGGAAGAGAAGGGAGGAGTCCGGTTCAGGAGCGGGGTTGGGGGGGTTCTGTTGTAGTGTGTCAGAAAGCAGACGGTCCGAACCAGTGCACGTCACATCTGATGCTTCTCCTCCTCTCTGCGTTCCTACTCGATCCAACCTATTTGCATGTCTCATGTTCAGCACACAGTGAACTCATTGACCCCAGCTCTGTGGGCAAAAACATCTCACTCTGTCACCCTCCCCATCCTCACTTTAAACTCTGTAACCTCCCCTCGCTTATTTTTTTCTTCACAGCCCGCTGCCTCCACTCGCAGGATCAGGATTCACAAGGCTACTGTTGATGTATAGTTGAGGCTGATCTTTCTGTGGTTCAGTGCCTTCATATGGGAACAGTCATCCAAAAATATTTTGGATATGCTCTTTCAATTTCTAAAATAAAAGTGTCATTCTGGCCTAAGTCTTGGTTATGCAGCTAGTCTTTATACTCACTATACTTCACTTTATAGAGCCATCCTCATAATGAATGAATCCTTTTAACTATAGGTGTTTTTTCTTATAAGTAGTAATGCTCTTTAAAATAATTGTTATTAAATTAATAATAATTAATACATTATCGTAATAATTCACAATATAATTCTGTCATTTTAATATGGAAAAATATGAGCCATTTTCTGATGATTAATATGAACTGAATGCATTTGCCAAAAGCATAAAACCCAAGACCAACATTTCAGAGACACACTCAGACAATCCGCCTATTGTTTTGAATGTGAGTGTCTTTATCTCCATGCTTTGTATATCCCTGTTGAAGCCTGTGGTTGAGGACATCTGGCTTCGCTAACTGCAGGGAGCTGCTTTTGCATTCACATGAGTATTCTGGGGAAATTCCCTGCTAGTACGCCTTGTGTTGCGATTTGGGCTTTTATATTGTACCCACTGTCCAGCACAGCCATGAGGCGCATATTAGGAAGATTTTGTCCAGAGAGACCAGGCTGTACAGTACGCCTGTGTCCTGCGTGACCGGCTCTCTCCGCTCGGTCACTCGGAGGATTACCGCAGGAGGCGCCTCTGTGTCCTTTTTAGGGTTCATAACATAGCATTAGAGAAAATGGGCTGAATGAGGATTAGGTGTATACATGTTAGCACAAGGACAAATGTGACCACATGTGAAAAAAAGCAAGCAAGTTGGTTAAACCCAAAGTAATATATTCTGTCTTTTTCAGGACTTTCTTTTTTAATCTGCCCTTTTTTTAGTGTAGTTTTCAAACTAGGACCCTGGGTTTGAGACAAGACACAGAAAAACCAGAGATGATTTGGATAATCTTCATGCCTTTATCAGCAGCTGTGATTATTCTGATTTTGAATTTGTCGGCAGTCAGCTAAGGTCATTGTGAGTTTGTTGTAGGTGCCTTTATGGTACTGTAAGGGATGTTTGTGAATCTTAAATACATTCTGCAATATGACTTGTAAAATTATGCACTTTTGTTGTTTTCTTTGTGCTGCTGGTGCAAGAGTGGGATAGGACTGTGCAGATAAAACTTGGTTGAAATCATGGAAAACATATGATTATGACCTATAGTGAGGCGCGAGTAGGGTGAACACCCTAATAAACTCTAATATAGGACTTTTCAAAATAAATTCATAGCTTCAACTACGAGCAATTATAAAGATGATATAAGCAAAACAACATAAACTAAAAAGATAAAAAAATTGTAATGTGATAAAAATGCATTTTAACGTCATTCAAAAAAGAGGGTTAGTCGGCCAGTCATGCATGAGACCCATACAAATCATGTGAAAATAGCATCAACAGTATAGTTTTATGTCCTCAGCCAGATATATGATTCCGTTCCCATTTACTTCCAGTGATATCACATGGAAGAGTTTCCACCTTTAATTAGGCTAAACAGTCCAAATTCACTACTCTTTGCTTGGCTGTTGGTGGCACTAGGATATACTGTTTGTACTTTTCGTTAACTTTTCTTTCATTATAGGTTTTGTGATTGGAGAAAAAAATCACTTCTGTTTTATGTCGTTTAGTCTGTTTGATGCCATCTTTTGTTATGTTTGTCGTCATATTCAGCAACAGATACTGTCCTCTGGCTGTACTGACAATTGTCCTGCAAGGCTGCCAAATACTGTATGTATTTAGTGTTAAACAAATGACACCACATATCCCGTCCTCCCCTCACTCCCTCGTGCCAAAGCGACCAGTGGCTTTTGCTGGAGAGCGTGAGGGTGGAGTGGAAAAGGCTCAGTAGACATAATATTGTTAACGGAGGATATGGACACACACATACTTCCTGTTCATCTGTTGGCTTTGACATCACACTCAACTACCAGCTTCTTCTCTGCGCTGTATGGAAAATGGCAAACGTTTCCCCTGCAGCAATACACCTTCTCATTTGATTCCCACCGAAAAGCAAGCAGGGATGACAGCTGCTGTTTGCACCAGAGGGTGAGATTTTATTTGCATAAAATGACTTTATAGATGCACTACAACTTTTGGGGCTCATTCAAGAGGGAGATATTGACCTATTTGTTGCCCAATACCATAACAGAAATCACCTTCGGAAAGTAAATCCTGTCGTGGAGTTTTGATGCCTTTGGCTGCATTGGCATTGTAGCCTACACATAACGGTCATGGCCGCAGAGATCTTACAAATAATTCACTCTTTTCCCATCCAGAACTCCATCAGACACAACTTGTCCCTGCACAGCCGATTTGTGCGCATACAGAACGAGGGAACGGGAAAAAGCTCCTGGTGGATGCTCAACCCAGAGGGGGGAAAGAGCGGAAAGTCACCTCGGCGCAGAGCTGCCTCCATGGACAACAACAGTAAGGTTGCCAAGAGCAGAGGAAGGGCCACAAAGAAAAAGGTACAGTTCCCCTTTTGTTAATATTATACTCACATACTTTACATCAATCATACAGATTGATACATTCTTTGGCCCTATATTTATTCTCACAATTGTGCTGAATCTAGGTTAAAGGAATAGTTTGACATTTTAGAAAATACAATTGTTTGCTTTCTTGCTGAGAGTTAGATGAGAAGACCACTCATATCTGTCCATTAAATATGAAGCTAAAGCCAGCAACCAATTCACCTAGCTTAGCATACAGACTTGAAACATGGGGAAATAGCTAGCCTAGCTCTGTCCAAAGGTAACAAAATTTGCCAGCAAATCTAAAGGTCAATAATTAACATGTTAACATGTATGTGTTTTATACATACAAAAAAGAAAGTGTAAAAACAACAATTTGTAGTTTTACACGAGGTTATGTGTGGGAATGTTGGGATGCAGTGAGCTCATGGAGTCTCCTCTGGTTTCCTGGCAACCTCACAGTGATGACAAGTCACTGTGGATTATGTTCCCTTTGGAGAGAGCTAGGCTAGCTGTCTCCCCTCTGTTTCCAGTGCTAAACTAAGCTAAGCTAACCAGCTGGTGGCAGCAGCTTCAGATATGACAGTGGTGTCCATGTTTTCATCTAACTCTCGGTAAGAAAGCAAATAAGCATATCCCCCAAAATTCAGAATTGTTCCAAACAGTTTATTTCAAGTTAATAATAATAATAATAACTGGTCATTTTTATGGCAGCCTGTGTGAGCTTTTAATGTTTTTCTATCCATAGATGGCTCTACAGGAAGGGGTTGAGGGAGGAGCAGGCAGCCCTGGTTCCCAGTACTCTAACTGGCTGGGAAGCCCAAACTCCCACAGTAACGAGGACTTTGAAGCCTGGAGCTCCTTTAGGACGCGCACCAGCTCTGACGCCAGCACCCTGAGTGGTCGCCATTCACCATACCCTTCTGAACAGGATGACCTGGGGGACTCCGATGGCCACATGATGTATCCTGGAGGGGTGGGGACTAAGATAACCTCCACCCTGCCCAGCCTGTCTGAAGTGACTGGATCCATGGGCCAGCTTGGCTCAGAGATCGTCATGGAGACTCTGCTGGATAACCTGAACCTGCTGTCTCCTAAAACCCCCCAGCTGGGTTCTGACTCCTCACTTTCCTCAAATGCTGCTATGCTTCAGAGTAGCCCATTCAGCTCCACTGGCTTGACCCCGCACCCACAACAGGACCACCGTAAGTGCATGTACAGCCAGATGAGGATGAACTCTCTGTCTCCTGCTCCCTTGCAGACACTTCCAGAACCCAAGCCCAGCTTTGGGTCTTATGAGAACCCGTACATCTGCCCTGCTGGCCTTCTCAAAGAGCTGCTGACCTCAGATGCAGATGCCAGTAGGCACATGATGCCCTCTAGGGATACACAGGTGTCTCAGGTTGGGAGGGGAGGTTGCCTATTGCCCACTTACAGCAGCCCAAGACATGTGGGGGATCATAATGGAGTAAAAATGATGAGTCCTCCTCAGAGTCACCCAGTTCCTCATCTAAATCCACAAGTCATACATAGCCAGGGTCCTTCAACCTCACGAGACTTGAATACCTGTAACATGATCCCCCTGACTAGTCTGACTAGTCTTTCAGGGGCCCCCCATAGAATGACCAACCTGAAGACATGCATGCAGCTGCCCCGTGGACACCCAGCACACACTAATGATGCTTTGGCAAGCTACGGCAGCAACAATGGCTACAGGTTACATGCTTCACACTCGGTTCACCCACACAGTCATCAGGAACGGCTGCCCAGTGACCTGGACAACATGCCCATTGAGAGGTTTGAATGTGACATGGAGACTGTTCTCCATGACACCCTTATGGATGGTGGGGCACTGGACTTCAACTTTGACCCCGCAGCTGGGGCTCATGGGTTTCCCCAGAGGGTGAAGACCACCACCCATAGCTGGGTCTCAGGCTAGGATGCATGGTGGATCACAAACAGGTGAGACTGACAACTAGTCTTGCAATAAGTACATATATTAAAACTTTATCAAATAAAATGTCCTCAGAATGTTACTTATCCATGAACATTTTTCATTCTCCCTCACAGGTTTTTCTCAGCATCATCGTTAATCAGAGACTGGAAAACGTAAATCCAAAGAAGCCTCCACGCATCTTATTTTGTCATGAAAAATGTCTTGAGTTGCAGCTCCATGTATAACAGTGCATGTTATTACTCTACCTTTAAGACACAACAGCTAAAACTGTTGTCATTCTTAACAGCACTGAATATTTGAAGATAGCTGTGCAGAGACAAAATGAATGAGAGAGCTCACCTTGTTTACAACTGGCTGTCAAAAACTGGAAATATGTATATTTTCATTTATCTTTGCTGATTTGTGCCATATACAAATATACTGTACATAACTGTATATCACATAAGACAGAACACAGCATCAGAGTGCCTGACAAAAAAGTAGAGCTTAAGTAATATCTCAAAATGTATGATTTATGTCTGACATTGGACCAATACTGCTCAATCACCTTTTGTTTTAAGACAGTCAGTAGGCCCAGATGAGAATATCCGCGGGACTTCAAGGTGAAGTGGTGACACAACAGCTCAGTCATAAGTTAAGGTTTGATGACACATTGCTTTGCAGATGATGGAAGAAGTTTTGAAATCAGTTCTTTACATAATACCATTCAGTGAAAGGATCCAGTTTTGGAGTCATTTGGGGCCAAAACAGCAGCATAATATTCAGCAAGATAACAGTGTTGATACATTTTTTCCACAGTTTGAGTTAACGGCAAGTGTTAAGCTAGTGAGATCATTAGGCTGAAATGCTAGGTAAACTGGTGTATCGTCTGCATAGTGACGCATATTAACTGTATCAAAATAATGAATTAAAATGACCCAGGGGAAATGTATAGTGACAGATTATGAAACAAACCCCAGTGAATGTTTATAGACAGATGTTGTGGGACAGCACTGTCAAATTCAGCACTCGTGTCGAATAAAAGCTGTATCTCCTGACCATTAGATATCACTAGAGGCTGTGAGACCAACTGCACCTCTGACTGAAATGAATTAATCTTTCATATACTGTATGAAGGTATTTATTTATGCTTTTATTTTAATTGTTGATGTTGGATTCTTACTTTGTATGCTTGTAGAAATATGTGTGCTTTTGCTGTGTGCAATATACAGCTCTGGAAAAAATGAAGAGACCATGCAAAATGATCAGTTCTCTGGTTGTACTGTATGTGTTTGAGTAAAATGAACTTTGGAAAATTTGGACTGGTCTTAATTTTTTCCAGAGCTGTATATACTGTATGCGTTATGAGTTGTTATGTTATATTTAGATTCATTATACTTATATATATTAAGGAAATTAGACACATTAGAGATGTGGCCTTCTAAAAACAGTTCACTGAAAACCTGACTTGCGTTGTCTGATACCAATTGGAAATGGGTGATGGTCTTCAAGGTTTAGCCAACACAGCACAGGGTTTGCTTGCTGTATTTATCTCCCAGCAGCTACAGTTTTTATGCACCACAGAGTCATCTACCCTTAAAAAATAAATTTCAAAGAAAGTGTGCCAATTCACTGTGTTCATGGTCTCACAGTCTTATAATGTTGTACATATTATTTTCTTTAGAAGTACATTTTTGTATATGAGGGGTTTACATGACTTTTTAGGATTATGCTGAAGTATGATTGTGTTATAAATGATTGTTTACATATCTCAGTCCAAACTATATCAATAAATATATGAACACTCATACCTCAAAATATTTTACCTCTGAAGTGTTGAAGGGAGCTTTCCTGCCGTCTTAATTTCTGACATTTGTTTTGTACATATTTTCTGTTTTCTCTTTGTATTTGTATTTTATTAATACTGTTTGGATCTGTTCAGAGGGATGCATGCTTTTGTCTTGCCAATGTTTTCCTGTGCTTGAGGATTATAGCCATTCGTTTCTACTAAATATTTTGTGGCAGCACAGTAAATCTTTTTAACTAAACATGAATTTGTGCGAAATTATACATTTTGAAACAATAAAAACAATATTCGTCTATTCAGATAAAACTCAAGGAAAGGAATTCAGTCAACAGAATTTAGTTATATTGTGGAATAAAACGGCTACTTCTATAATTCTGAAAGTTTATCAAAAATAAATGTGTGATGGAAGCATTTTAATGATGGCTAATTTGCACATGAGATTTATTTAACCTTAGAAAAGTACTTCTGTAAGTAAGTCTGTTACATTTTATTATAAAAAAGAGAGTATAATATAATATAATCTTTGACATTACAGAAATGACAAAACCTACATATTTCTTTCAGGAAAAATGGAATGCAGTCTTATTTTGTCTCGGATATCCAAATACAGGTATTTTTGAAAGAATGCATTTTTTCTATGTAACCCATTCAGTGCATAAATCACCACGTGAACTTGCAAATAAAGGAAGAAAAACAAAATGTTGTTTGTGTGTCTTTATCATATGTAGCATTTTAAGGGAATATGACAACCAATGTTATGAGCACTTCGGTGACACCTGACAAATTGTGATTTATTCATTTTAAGTTGGACTATTTTTCATATTAGTTTGGTGTCCATTCACACATTATTTATTCCAATTGATTTTTTTAGGGAGAATATTACAAAATTTGTCTTTTTCAGGGATGCACAATAAAGAATTTTACTACCTCTTACAATAGAAAGAAATACAATTGCAATTTTTGTAGTAACTGAAAAATCAATGATTTTATGCCGATAAGATACAATACATTTAGGCAGATATGCTTCAGTCTTTTTCCTCAGCTATGACTTCGCCTGCGGTCAGTGCTTTTTAAGCGCAAAGCCTCACCAGCTCTAAGCTGCAGTACTTTCACTTTCACTATTACAGTACATTTCCAATACATCTTATTTTATGTTTCTGTTCACAGACATCAGCTCTTAGTCTTTTAGAAAACCTTTACTGTATTGTTTTTGGGATGGCCTGGACTGTAACCGTTAAAAAACAACTTATCCTAGTGTGGCTTGAAGTTATGGTGCAACTCCAGTGCATCTTAAACAGTGAAGCTGGTTGTGAGTGTGAGGAATGAGGCTCGTGCAGGATGGACATCTGTCATTAAGCGTGCATGCAGCGCACATCCGGATCCTCAGAGGCCATGCCAGGTCACACAGGTTAGCAAGTGCTTCAATTCAAGGTCGCTTACACTGGGGATTTTTTGGGATGTGTAATGATGGAACAATAGAGATAGCTATGTCAAATATGAATCTTCTGTGTATGTATGTAATCTTCAAGTTCTTATGTTGTTTAGCAGATCAGAAAACATTTCCTCCATTATGAGTGACCAATGTAGATGTCACATCTCACTGTAGACTTCAATAAGTGTATCCAGGAAGTCAAATTCAACAGAGCACCACCAGTACAAACCCTCTACTTTTTACTGCACTTCAGTTCAGGCAAAGATACGCTCATTAAGGCCGGTGATATGATCAGCGTTGATTCCTTCAACTGGCAAGCATCATTTACTTTCATAGCTTGTTTAAATGTGTGCGTGTGTGTGCAAGTCTTTCTGCAATCAAAGCAAACCATTGATTAATGCGGCTGTTATCCTAAATGACATCTGAGCATTTACTCGTACAAGTTGTTGTTGATTCATATCATGGCGGACAAAAACACACTGTGCCTCTAACACACTGCCTACAAATATTTTCCAGGTTATCTGCACAGGGCAGGCCCCCAATTAAAAGTAATCTCGTTTCTCCACAATTTGTGATCACTATCAGGGCACATTTTCATTCCTTCTCCGCAGCTTCTTGACTAACTGGCGTTGAATGAGCTATGACCTTTGGAGCCTTAACAGAAGGTGTGTGGCAGTACATGTAAACATTTTAGAGTTAATATAAATGGAAGCCATTAGTTAGAACAAATGAAGGCTCTCTTAAGGCCTCACTATGCTTCAAACAAGTATGACCTTGTTCGTAGTCAGACCACGTCTGAAGGCAAAGGTTTTTCTACCTGTTCCAAATAGCCACGCTGCCGTCACAGCCTTCTCCTGTGTCTTTGCAGTCTCGATGTGATGAATCATACAAATGGGTATAATGGCAGACACTATGACACTAATGGCAGTCTACCCACAAAGACATAGTTTTGCACTTAGTAGTTACACATTAAAAATTGACTGAAGTATCTGTGTGATTGTTGGATTATCAGTTTCAGAAAGTTACAAATATTTGTTGGATGCAGCTCCCAGATTCTGCTTCTAAAAAGGAAGTTTCCAACACTGTTAGATGGCCAGACAAGCACTTTGTTTGAGTCATACTGAGGCCCTCTCACTCCTCTGTGGGAACCATGTTTGCCATCCTGTAGCTAAATTACTTATTAGCTGCATGAATCACACTAAGGTTGGGTGTGATACAAGGGACTATTGGGTGCTAGAGACTGCAGGCTGCCTTCACACTCTTCTGCTGTGGCTCTGGTGAGTCAAACCGTGATGTTTTATATGAAGTTTAGTATTTTACTTTGTTCGGGTAATGTAGGGGTGCAAACATCCTGAGCTATTGCACTTTTTAGTAATTTTATTAAGTGGGTCTGCATTAACTTCTCTTGTAGATTGAGAAACCGAAGGCACTGTGACTGTGAGCTGGTGAAAGGATATGTAAGGTATTAACTTACTATTGCAAATGATCAAAGTTTGCCTTGCACCAAATTTGTAACAGAGCGCTGGCCACTTTATATTTTAGTACAGGCCATTTTTGTATTATTTATCTCATTATTGTTTTTGGTGCTGTTCATTCATAGTGTTTTAAAGGAGGAGTAAGCGTTGAGCGTTCAGAACATGAACAGCCTGCAACCCATGAAAACCCACAACTGCAGCACTACTTCCAGGAAACTGATAAGATTTTTATGGTCTCAAACGTGAGCAAATTTCAAATTAGTGACTTTCCATGTGGTCTGTTTCATGCTCCCAGCTGAAGCATTCTTTCTACTGTGATACAAAACGGACCCAATTTAAAGGCTTTATTGAGGATAGGAAGCATTCAAGCATATTTTGATAAAATATGACAGAAAGCAGGTTCTTCTAGTGTCTCAACCTTCATTCACACTCTGGATTTTGTCAAACATGACAAACTTGATTTCAGCGATAACAGGTTCATTTCCTGTATGAAATGAGGCCCCATTACAGCTTCAGTAGGAGTCTCGGATATAAGAGCAATGTTCAGTGTCTCCAACTTTATTAATCAGTTCAGTAGCAGAGTAAATTGAATCATTTAGATAATAATACCATCAACATTCACCTTAATTATTCAACAATTTTGACACTTTCTTGTCAGTGAGAGATCTTTTCTTGGTCAGTACTGACAGTCAGTTTCAGTTTTACACACAGAAGCACATCGCAAAGGCCTTTCTGTCATGAGGAAAAATGCATCTATGTAATTTTATGTCACATAAAAGGAGTACTTGCTCTTTTCTTCCATCACTCTGTTCCTCCAACACATTCTCTTAATAGCCAGTTTAACACACACAGCCTGTTTCACACACAATTAATCACACAATGAGAGCCATTCAACAGCAGGGAGGCAGATCACAAAGGTGCTCCCTAAGTGGATTTATTTCCAGTGCGGTCGGGTCATGTCTCCTGCCTGACTGCTCAATAAAGTGTATTAGGAGACGCTAGCTGGGTGGCTGAGTGGGGATAAAGGGACACCCGCTGTCATTTATTTGTTTGACTGGGGCACTTCCTGTCAGCCTCGTTGGTTACAAAACATGCTCTCTAACATACGTATGACCGACCTCTCTAATTACACTAAAGATCAAGTATGGGAGACTTTTAGAAGTGTTTTGACATTTTGGGAAATACCCTTTTTTGTTTTTTTTGCTGACAGTTACTGTGTGTTCAGACAACGTAAGGCTAATTTTTAACGTGCTCTAGTGGACAAAACATGATACAGCTGGGGCCCTTTTTATTTCTTTTCACCACAGTTATTATGTTTTTGCCCCTCAAACAGTCTGAGTCCGCCGCTGGTCTCAGCTGTCACACAAACTCACACAGAAGTACTCTCATACACGCGGTGGGTGCAACCACATTTAGCCAACTTATAGCTAATAAGTGTTGACATATTGGCTGTCTAGCAGACAAATTTGTGTGAATGACACAAGAAAAAAAACAGTTGTGTGTCAACACACATTTACACGAGAAGACAGATCCCAACTGTCTGCAAGAAGAAGTGTATTTCTCAAAATGACAAACTATTCCTTTAGAATTTTCCCACCAAGTTTATTTCTGCCCTCCGTTCACTTGTGTTTTCTTCCAGAATTGTATTTACTCAAAAAGCACATCTCTAGTAAAAATATTTATTCATAACATAATATGCATCAATATTCAAAAATATAATATAATAAGGTTTGCTGCTTGTGTGCTACTATGCATTGCATGAACTGACAGCTTTGTAAGTTTGACAGGTTTGTAAAACTGGTCATTTATAATTGAAAGAACTAATTGCACTCATTTTATGTTGGTGTGAATGACAGCATCAATCCCATGCCTAAACCTTCAATATAAAATGCTGAGAATGAGGCTACAGTAAAAGGTTTATAGTCTGTGAGCAACCTATGGCTGTCATTTATCACTTATGATTTGACAAACATGACAAACATGGTTGATGCCTTCTAATTGACTCATAGAAAAAGCAGCAGAACCTCTATTAACATCTGCACGGAGTGGAAGATGATTGCTTGTTTAATGCAGCTCAGAGCTGATGGAGATTATTCCTGCCATGCTCGTATAAATAATGTGAACCTTTGGTGACAGCGGATAGCCTGGAGGGACTGCACAGCGAGCTGAGGCCGGGGATAATTTGTGTGTGTGGCCCAGGCACAAAGCCAGGAAATTAGGTGGTTCGGACCATTGGAGCTTTGCTAATATATAACACAATATGCACACGCACACCCAGTGTCAGACCCGCAATACATCTCTCAGAGGGAGGCCAGAATAAAGATTAACTCATGATGAGATTAACCTGGCAGCAGCTGATCAGCCCCATCACATGGGTCTTGAACAGGAAACAGAAGAAATGGTTTTGACCAGTTTGGTCGTATATGTGCAATGTAAAGAACTCTGGCTGGCTCTTGGCTTAGGGTGACAGACTCTTGGCTGAATAAAAAAATAAACTGCTCTACTAAAATGCTCCTGCAGATGGAAGCTACAGTATGTTTAGTTTGGTCTCCATGCTCAAGCAGTAGAATTGCTTTTGAGAGGGAGGAGACGGTCGATAAGATGATAGATGGATTTATTTTTTTGTGTTGAAGGAAGTACTCTAGCAATTTAGTATAACACTCTTTTAAAATGTGGGGACTCCCACATTGCAAATTTAAATAACTAAGTCAAAACGGACTCAATTTGGATCAATTTAGCGCCAATGGAATAATGTGTTCGTGTCATTTCTTATGTTACTGAAACTAAAATATGGTATGGTTGTGAGCTGGTTCACTCTAGCTCTTTTTAAACTTACATATCTCTAAAATAATTATGTGTCACCTGGATGCCATATAAACATTGTTTTGTACAACTAACTATTTGTGACCGTTTTAAAGCAAAACCTCTCTAAAACAACTGCATCAAAATAACCATATTTTAGTTTGTGGGCCAAAACAACCCATTTTGTCTGTGCTATACTGATCCAAAATGTGCCGGTTTTGACCCAGTAGTTTTCAGTGTGACAAGCTATCCAGACCTTTACTCCCTAGTATGAATAAGACTCCAAAAACACTTCCCATAATACAACCAAATGAAATTGTAGCCCTCAAGCCGATTCACGATAACCTTGATGTCACTATCAGGGTTATATTCTCATGTTTAAAATATTTAAAATAATCAAAATAAAGCTCCATGCAGAGTCACAGAAGCATTTGTACAATAAAACTGCTGGAGTACCCCTTTAAGGTGTATAGGGTAAGAAGAAATCTGCACTATAATACTTCACAGTTAACCATTTATCTACAGACATCAAGAAGAGCACACATATTTTGTGCTCACTGTGCTGAAGTGGAATTGAAGGTTATTTATAAGGACAGGAAGCAAAGTGCAGTCTTTTTATTGGTTCCTTTGAACTAAGCAACCATGTCATTTCCATGCAGAAAATATTTCCACTGCTGCACTACGCTTATTATCACAGGAAGTGACAATGATCAGCTGCAGCTTATGTCACTCTTTTACATCTCTTTATGGTTAGTGGCGCTGTTTTGTTTAGGCAGCACAGTGCTGAGACGGTCCTTTTACAGCCTGTGTGAACCATCACAAAATAACAATAAAAATGTGACTCCTTACAGCACTGAGATGCCCGTGTGTACTTGTCTGCCCAAATTCACATGGCACTTTTAGCGTTACCAACCACAGGTGTAAGGCACACTGTCAATTGATGGCATGTGCCACTAAGAATCTGCATCACTATGAGTTATGTTTAGTCGGTAGAGCTGCTAATCCAGAGTCCATCTTGTATATCCCTTTTCATGCACACTGAGTCCCCCAACATCCGCAGCCTACATCTCCCACATTAAAATGAGACTTTTATAAACCCACTGACGGGATTTTGATCACCATTACAGTTCTCGACAACAGACATGAAAGTCTGCCTCTTTTTGTGAATACTCTAGAAGCGTGTGTGTGAAAGACAAACAGAAAGTGAGTCTGCCTCCTGTTCTCAGACATCAAGCACTGTGCTGCTTAGGGTGGGGGGTCTACAGCTGAACCTGATCTGGATTTCTGCTCAGAACATCTTGAGATTAGTGCTTTCAGCTTTTTACAACAGGTTTATCTTCAAATTCATCCAAGAATTGATATCATACTGTATTTCAGGAACATTTCACAGTAGATTGTTTTTCCTTATGTGCAGTGCTGAGGAAGAAGTCTTCTGCTATCTTAAGATCTCAATAACACAGTGTCAAACTTTAACACCAGCCATGTCAGCCAAAAGCAGTTAATGTATCAAAACTAAAATTACTCATACATAATGTTACATTTATAAGTATTAATATTATTACAGATGCATTCATGTGTAAGTCAAGGTGGGGTTAATTTTAGTATACATTAGAAAAGTATACATTTTCCCATGTGGATGGTTTAAATATAGCAAATGTATTTAAGAGCATGAAATGTAAATAGACAGGTACCTATACACCAATCAGCCATAACATTGTGGCCACCTGCCTAATATTGTGTAGGTCCCCCTTTTGCCACCAAAGCAGCTCTGACCCATCGAGGCATGGACTCCTGTGGTATCTGGCACCAAGACGTTGGGGGGGCTAGAGTTTCTGTCTTTTAAACACTCAGTGCCACATTAGCAGCAGATCCTTTAAGTCCTGTAAGTTGTGAGGTGGGGCCTCCATGGATCGGACTTGTTTGTCCAGCACACCCCACAGATGCTCGAGTGGATTGAGATCTGGGGAATTTGGAGGCCAAGTCAACACCTTGAACTCATTGTCGTGTTCCTCAAACCACTCCTGAACCATTTTTGCAGTGTGGCAGGGTGCATTATCCTGCTGAAGGAGGCCACAGCCATTAGGGAATGCCGTTTCCATGAAGGGGTGTACTTGGTCTACAACAATGTTTAGGTAGGTTGTATATGTCAAAGTAACATTAACATGAATGGCAGGGCCCAAGGTTTCCCAGCAGAATATTGCCCAAAGCATCACACTGACCTCCATGGCTTGCTTTCTTCCCACAGTGCTTCCTGGTGTCATGTCTTCCCCAGGTAAGCAACACACACACACCCGGACATCCACATGATGTAAAAGAAATATGATTCATCAGACCTGGCCACCTTCTTCCATTGCTCTGTGGTCCAGTTCTGATGCTCACGTGCCCATTGTAGGTACTTTCAGCGGTGGACAGGGGTCAGCATGGGCACCCTGACCTGTCTGCAGCTACGCAGCCCCATATGCAACAAACTGTGATGCTCTGTGTGTTCTGACACATTTCTATAAGAACCAGCATTAACTTTTTCAGCAATTTCAGCTACAGAAGCGCTTCTGTTGGATCGGACCACACGGGCCAACCTTCGCTCCCCCGCCCATGACCCTGTCGCTGGTTCACCAGTTTTCCTTCCTTGGACCATTTTGGTAGGAACTGACCACTGCAGACCGGGAACATCCTGGTGCCATGTTGGAGATGCTCTGATCCAGTCGTCTAGCCATCACAGTTTGGTTCCTTGTCAAAGTTGCTCACATTCTTCCGCTTGCCCATTTTTCCTGTTTCAACACAACAACTTGGAGGACAAAATGTTCACTTGCTGCCCTATATATGCCCCCCCACTGACAGTTGCCATTGTAACAAGATAATCAGTGTCCTTCACTTCACATGTCAGTGGTCATAAAGTTATGGCTTATTGGTGTATATAACTAATGTTGGCACTGTTCAGATTGAGGTGGCTGTCAAATGGTGGTGCAAAGCAAGAGTTCCCTCTGCTGGACAAAAACTGGAAGCACAACCACATAACTGACAAATACAGCAACAAAAATGCTTTGATGACATCTGGTGTGA
Organism: Gadopsis marmoratus; assembly: GCA_036023855.1. NCBI lineage: Eukaryota > Metazoa > Chordata > Actinopteri > Centrarchiformes > Percichthyidae > Gadopsis > Gadopsis marmoratus. Next base: position 61,229 of record JAVQJF010049341.1, read on the forward strand.
GAGGGAGGTGTATGTGAGACATGCTTTAATACTGGTTTCAAAAGCCCCCTTGAGTGTTGACTTTTAATTCAGCCCATCAGCAGGAGTGTATTCTACAGAAATAGTGACTTGTGCAGAGAAAAGACGTGAAAACCTTCATTGTGCATAACTTTTATTTGTTACTATAGTTTTGCTATAGCGTTTAGTACACCTTTGGTGGTAGAGGAAAAGAAACAAAACCAGCGGACCTGTCTATTTGAAAAATATAAAGACATCTTTATTACAAGTACTACTTTGCAAATAATCCTGAGCTTCCGAAAATGATGGCAACATAAAACAGAAATGTAATGCGGAAACAAAATGTGACATCAAAGTAAAGAAAAAAGTAAAGCATCAAGGTTGAATTAAGTAAGCAGCATACAGAAAACCTACAAAGGCCCGAAATGTGTATGTCTAGACAGTATGGAAGGCGTGTACACTGCTAACATAAAATATTAAAATGGAAGCAGCTTTTAAAAAACACATCAAGCTACAATATTCTGTCATAGTGCATTAACACATGCGTACTTGTACAGGGGGAGAGCAAAGTCTAATTTAAACACGCCAGGATTATTACAGTGAATATTTTCTGTGCAAAACATTACACTTCTCACCATCTCCTTTTCTCACCATATACTCTCTTGGCAATGTCATCCATCAGTTGTTACCTGAACTGCATAAGAAACGGCTTGTTCATTCAACTGTAGCATCACTCTCACTACAAGGCTGCAGAGCTACAGCCTCTGCCACGGCCACGTCATTAAACGGACTTTGCGAACTCGCAACTAAAACAGTCACACGTCTACATGTGTCTGTTTAGGCTGTAGCGCAGATTAGCATCAAAGCACCGAGTGAAACTGACATTAGAGTATTTTTCAAGTACGGAACAATCATCTAAATCATGTTAAGTATTTGTCTTATTGCTGTCCAAGAGGAAACATCATAACTATTGCACTGTGTGGGAGTAGAAAAGAGACTGTTTTTGAGCTCCTTTGCTATGATCAGGTGAACCGTCGAGTATTAACACATACAGACGTGTTAATACTTTTTAAAGGTACTGAAGGTATCGGCGATTAGCAAGGCTAGCAGGAAAGGCAGTGTTTGAGCAGTTTTCCGTTACTATTACTCAACAGCCATATCATCCACCTGAATACCTGTCTAGGTTACATACTACATCTACAGTTGAGCAAACCGGTGAGACTGTGATATAATCCAAATTTAAATAGGGGGTTGAAATGACATACAAAAGCTTCAACATTTTAACTCATGAATGCATTTATATCATAATAAAACCAATCAAAGCGGTCTCCATTCTTTCAGCGTTGAGGGAAGATCTCCCATTAGTGAATATAATCAAACCCATTTGTGTTCAGAACAACAATAAGATGCAAAAAAAATCTATAGGAAGAAGCATCTGTTTTTCTTTGAAAATAAAAATTACAAAAGCACAAAATTTATATTTTTATCGACCATTAACATAATGATTGTTTATATAGATCGGTCCCAATTAATCTTATTTACACAAGAGACCCAATCAAGGTAACAGATTAAAAAGGTGTCTGTAATCTGCTCTTTTTTAAATAGCCATTATAATAGAAAATAAACACTGTTCACTGTTGCATTTGTGTGCAATGTCTTTTCTATGATTTATTTCCCCTTTTGATAGCTTTATGAAACAATGGTGTTCGAGGTACAGTGGTGAGAATGAGGCCTATTACATCAAATCTTTCACACCTCAAAGGTACGTTTTTAAAGAAATGTCCAGTGCTCAGTGAGCAGTTGATTTGATCCACTCTTATTTATTTAGAGGGGTTGTCGTGGTTTCTACTCTCTGCCAAAAAAAACAAAAACATGAAGTCGACCACCAACCATCAAACCACAGTGAGCCACAAATCATGTGAGGGAGGTCTATTGAGTTGTTACCCTGGGACAGTGAGAGTTCATGGACTCAGGAGACCCACAGCCACAGGAAGTGACATCACGAGTGACAAAAGCCATGGCGCTGATTTGAACATCACACTGATTGCAGAGCAGATTGGCAGAATCCCTGCAACAGAGCAAAATGTGAGTGTTGATATTGTTTCAGTGGGTGTTTGGAAGAAACAAAGACACAAAAAACAAGCTGAAGTGAACGCCACTCACTGTGATGGACGGCCATGCTGTTCTCCTTCCATTCTTTGCCCTGGTAAACCCTGCAGGTGTAGGTGAAAGGCCTCTCATCAGCCAGCGGGGCCCAGGTGAGGCGGCACAGAGTCGGAGTGACCAGGCTGACGTTGCTCCTCCTGCGGTCCTCTGTGGACACATAGGCGACGATGTTGGGGTAGGTGCTGCCCACCAGCCGGCTGTCCTGCCGATACTCACAGTAGGGGCCGGGGACCAGGTTGGTGGATGGAAACTCACAGTCCACCCTGACGTTTCGCTCCAGGTAAGTTAGACACGAAAACATCTGGGGGCCGCGCGGAGGGAACAGATACGAAGTGAAAACGTTCACTGAAAGAGATGCAGACAGGATGTCAGTCGCACATTATTCTCTTTTTCAGTGTGGAATGAATGCAGCAGAACAGATAAATCCACGAATATAACCCTGCTGGGAGAAGATTAATTTCCCAGCAGCACAATGATCCCAAACATAAAGCCAAAGCGTCACAATGACTGATGTCCACATTTTATAGAGACACCTCTGGCAGCACTCATTTCATTATTATATATTGATTTAATATTGAACACTTTGGGGCTCCACTGTACTTGCATGTCATATACTGTATAGGTCTATGTAATTCGTTTTGCTCTTTGCAGATATTTGCTTAAACAATGAACATGAAAACAGTTAAAGGGAGTGATGTCATACAGAGGATTTGGGATGATGTAACCTACTGTAGCTACTCATTACACCCACCTTCCCATCTCCCAATCCCCCAGTGTAACTTGGGTTGAAATGAACAACATCCTTTTGTATTTGGATAACATAATCCTAATGTACCTTTACTGAGATCTGTGGTGAAACTGGGTAATGACACCATTGCTGCAGTACTGACATTTTTTTGTTTGTCTGTCATGGAGGAAGGGGGGGGGCGCAGTCTGGATCCATTTAAATATAAATGTATTCACAATAAAATGCTTTTTTGATATGATCAGCCACAGTGAGCTTGTATAAACCCAACTTTAAACGGATGACTGCCCGACATCAAACTAACGTTGGGCTGCAACAACATGTTTCTTCAGTAGATTTAACAGTGCACATGCCAGCCTTGAAAATAAATACAAAAGAGTCGCACATACTGTGAGTTTGATGCGTTATCACTATCCTGCCAAAGAGGAGGCAGGCCGTGGCGAGCAGATGCAGCTCCATGGCGACCTGTGTCTGTCCGATCAGATCAATAACCTTCACACCACGTTACGACCTGGCAGAAGGTCAACATGGGACGTCATGAGAAAGTCGAACATGCAGAACAACGTGCAAGCTATAGAGACACAACGTAAGCAACCTATAACTCCACTAGCGCAGTGATAGCGGGCCTGGATGTGCAGTCCTGCCTGCAGCCCAAATGCAGATAGGACTACGCCCATGCAGTGTCTCGCTGGCGCAAACCGCAGTGTGCGGTGTGTGTGCGCACATTCGCTGCAGGGGAAACAACCGGACAGCCACGCAGACGTGATTCATGCAAAGCCCGATCTGAAAATGTTAGGTTCGCCTTACTGACATGTCTGAGTGGGATTTTATTTTTGATCTGCAGATGAGACAACCGGCCTTACCTGATATGTGGTCCCTGCGCGGAGGCTGAGATGCGCCGCTGTGTCGGTATGCGGAGCAGCATCAGCAGCATCAGCAGCATCAGCAGAGCAGCGCTCACTGGACTGATACAGTTATTGGTCCGTGCGTCCTCACACACGCACATGCACAGCGGCTGTTATCCTAAATACAAAAAATACCCTATCCTCGTTACACTGTTCCCCGATCAGGGATCCAAGTGCAGATCCATTGTGAAAGTGAATTAATGTCACTTTCCTTCTATTTATCAAGGAATCTGGCCAGAGGTGTCATGCTCATTAACACCGTCACGCGTGCCTCGAGCTTGATGAGGACGTGGTAAAGCCTCTACATTAAAACGTTGGGGGAGTGAAACTTGGCATTTTCATATCACCCAGATACTTGTTTTGGGGAGAGGGGAGGGGGGGGAGACTGTGATGTGTTGGTGCAAAATAAGAGTTCCCTCTGCAGGACAAAACCTTAAATAATACAGCAATCAATGTTTTGGAGACATCTAGTGTAAAAAGAAAGGTGTGGCTGAAGGTGTGCTGGCCACATGCTCAGACATTAAAACCTCCTATGGATTCAAAAGCCATAAACGTGAAAAAAAAAGACTTAACTTTAATTCTAAATTTGTTCCACAACACTATTTCACTTCAGGCCTGTGGAGGGTTTAGCGTATTGAAAGTTAACATCATTGTTATAACCTCCTCTGCAGTAGTTTCTCCACTGCAATTGTGGTGGCATTAGAGACAGAGCAATATCAGTGACTTGCAAATTATTTTTCTCTTATAACATTTTCTTTGTAGTTGTTTAGACATTGCACATGTACAAATGCACTGTGTGAAACGTTTGTTGAGCAATACCATCATTTGTTACTAGAGTTTTGCTCTAGCATTTAATGTACATTTTGTGGGAAATTAAGTAAACAAAAAACCACACTTGTCTTTATATTCAATTCAATTCAGTTTTATTTAAATAGCGCTATATCATAACAGAGTTATCTCATAGCACTTGTTAATATAGAGCAAGTCTAAACCAACTCTATATGTATAGACCCAACATTTCCACCATGAGCAGCACTAGGAGACCGTGGCAAGGAAAAACTGCATTTTAACAGGCAGAAACCTC
>JAVQJF010049363.1:0-15030 GCA_036023855.1 Gadopsis marmoratus
GTAGTTTTGCAGGTAAGTAATAGTTGTTGAGCCGTGATTTTCAGGTTTTGGTATTTTCCGCCTGCATGGTGCCAACGTTTGCTCCCGTTTCAAGCTTTAATGCCTGATTTCTTATCAAAGCTCCGTCCGTTTCTCTCACCCAGAACCAAGTGGAAACAATCCCCTGGACCTAACCCCCCCTTAATCCCCTAGATGGGAATATCTCATAACTAAAAGATAACGTGCTGTGTTTGATCAATATCTCCTCTCGCCTCACATCTCCTCAACCGCTGTTTGAAAGGTCACAGGGGGAGGAAAGCCTTTTGGGCCTGGGTGGTCTGTTCTATAGCCGTGGTGGCAGAAAGCGAGCTGGTGTGGCCCTCCTATGGGTTTAGTATGGGGGGGGGGGCGTGTAATCGTTGAAATCATTAGCATGATATAAAAACTGACGCGCATGAACAGGATTTAGATGATTTAAACACGAGCAGCTTTCTCAGAATCACTCATCTGGACATTAACATGATAAGATCATACCATCATGATATGATTCACCTGAAAGTTGCAAAACCATAGACTTCAAGTCAGCCATACCCAGGCCACACGTAGACATAGCGAGTGCTCCTCTGCTTCCTGCTGATGCCTCACATCTGGATCCATGTCTGTCCTCTTAAAGGTTCAGCTTTTTGGGTTCCGCAGCTTATAAAAACTTAGACCTGGGTTCTTCACCCTGTTGGTAGTGCGTCCCACCACACGGCAGCTTTTAGACACGTTTCTGTTGTTTGCTAGCAGACCGAAGTGACATGGATGCGCCGTCGCACAATACAAAGTCTGTGGAGAGCGACGGATTGGTTTGCCCCTATGGTGGTGGAGCTTCCATGGTAAGCTGCTGGCCTGGCCTTTGGGAGCAATTTGGGGTTTATGTATTATAAACACTGGACATCGAACCACCAACCCTGCAATAAATGGACAACCAACGCTACCACAGCTGCCCCCACACACCAACAACAGGAATGTGGACATCCAGCAACGCTGTAATGTGATGTCATAACTTAGCAAATGATTTACCAACTCAGACGTTCGTCTCATACTTTCTGCCAAAGGCTTGAGTAAAAGGCAGGTGCAGCAGGAGCAGGTCAGGTAATCACAGCGAGCAGCACACCTGGCCTCAAGTCACATAAGTCTCAGTGAGCCTTTCTCAAGGATCAACTCTCAGAAACACTGAGATAACAGCTGAGGGAGGTGTCGTGCAGGATCGTCCTCTGAGGGCAGAGGGACGCCTGCGAGTTGTAAAATAAGCTCTGAAACAGATCGATGGAGCATCTTTGGTGCATTCAATACTTCAAAACAGCGTATATAAGGACCACCTGTGGAACATACCGAAGCTCTAAATTCTCGATGGTCTGATTAAAACTTTATAAAAGTGCACTGAAATGGACGGAATGCAGCCAAATTGAATCAGTCACACTAACACAAAACCACATGAAGACGCCTGGATGTCCACCTAGATACAGACGTTTCTCATCTCTGCCCGCAGCTTAGAGGGGAGTCACTGGGGGGGGGGGGGATCTCATTACTAGGCCTGCTGCTAAAACGCATCAAGGACGTTCAAGGAGTGAAAAGTGAGAGTGTGCAGCGGCAGACCTGCTCTCTAATGAATACCTGTTCCCCTGTTGCGCCCCGGGGCCACGTCTGCACCGGCGTCGCGATGCGTTAACAAAATGTACTTTAGCTCTCCGTCTGTGTGGTGTTGCACTGAAAGCTCAACCCGGATCCATGTGTAGCTGGCTGAGTGGGCCACCGTACAGACGGTGTATCTTCTGAAACGGCGTAATCTAACGGAACTCCCTTGCTGTCAGGCGGGATTTGTCTGACCGGTTGGTGGATGTAAGGTTGTTCTTTGCAACGTAATCCTGTCCCATATATTAAAACTGATTTTTCCTCTGCCCTCAGCGAATATGACGGCGATATTATGTTGTGAAATAGCTGGCAGCACGTATTCCTCTAAGACATATGTATGAAGGTCTCTAACAAAGTTATATGTGTTTGTAAGCTACAAAACACAGTCTGACAACATTTTTTAAAATGTGCACTGATGCTGAAGTGTTGCGATTGCATGAGAACGACATGGGAAAGTAATTAAATCGTGATTTTTGACGGTAAACATGAGCAGGTCAGCTGTCACCTGAAAAGGTTTCCTAGTAGTTATCTAAAAAAGCAACTCTGGTGAGCGTTTAAAACACTAATAAAAAGAAAACCAAGACCATCATGCCATTAAATGCTGTGTAATACCATATGGTTCATGACACAGTGCTCATTTCTATTGCATTTTGCGAAAAGCAGGCTCAGGTTTATTGGGCCTTTTTTTTTTTTGAAGCGCTCAGATGTTTTGTGGGCCGACTGTTGAATATTCAGCGCCACAGGTTTGAATTCGGTGCAGGGTAAGTCAGATCATGACGGTTCCCCCTCGCTGCCAGACAGTACCCACTTTATCCGATGCACATCTGTTCTCAGTGGTGGACTGCGGTGAAAAGAAAAGAGAAACTGAAATTGAATAAAAAAGAAAAGAAAGAAAAAAAAAAGACTGGCCCTGGAAATTTGACCCAGATTGGCTCATCACCACCACCGACCCACAGATACCTTCACTGATCCTAACATCTCTCCTGCGGCACAGATTAGAGTTAATAATGCAGATCGTTGACATTAGCTCTGGCAATACGAGTAACTTAGTGCTGCTAAAAATGAAATCATGTTGGTACAATAGTCATTATAACATTTGTGGAAGGAAATGTCAATACGTTTTGATCCTCTCTTTCGTATGAAAAATCCTTCACAGACAAAACTTGGTAATAGAAATATAAGGGCGTGTGCTGGAGGCGGAGAACTGTTTTTTGCGCCAACTCCTGCGTGTCTATTGATTCTAGCCCTTTTCTTTGTTCTGAGGGAGAACGTGGTTTCTTCTAGTCTACTTTATAAGGATATATATCATTTTATACGCACCGTGCAGCTGTCACACACGTCCCATCGCTATAGTCAAATCTGTAGCGACTGTACCACATAATTGTATGTAGCTATGAAGAGGACAACCTCAACACTGCTAATAAAAATAGCATCTGTTCCCATAGTTTGATTCTTAACGTACTTCTACAAGACTCACAACACGATGGTCACTAGGTGGCACTGTGGTTTCCATGGCAAAACAGGGTGTTAAACTTAAACTAACCCAATTTTCATGCTGAGATCATCGGAGTTCATCAGATCAATCATCATATTTAAAGAAAGGACGTGTTATCGACTAATTTGATAATCGATGTTATCAGACTCCAAACTTGTTTAAACGTCAATGCATCTAGATTTATGTCACATCTGTCCCCTAAGAATAAAATAAATAAACAGCAAGCCCTTTTAAAAGAGCTGTAATTCTCATCACTACCATCAATAAACAATTGAGTTTCTAACTCCACCACATGCACCCCAGTATGGAGTTAGCTACAAGTTGGTGGTGTTGGAAGCTAGGACATGGCCACCATTCCAGTCTGTGGTAGCAGTTGAGGAAATACACTTGTCTCTGTCCTCTGTGACCCACAGACACGTAGTACAGTTGAAAGTAAAGCTGGCTCTGAGCTCAGCAACGTAGTTGACCAGGTGGAGTCAGCTTGCGTCTCGTGCTCTGGTGCGATTCCCGAGGAAAGAAAAAGGTCTTTGAAGTCACCCGTGTAATGTCCGTGATCCACATGCCTGCCACGTGTTAAGCCATGACCCATGAACCCCACCTTTAATCGCAGCCTGCTGTCTACAGAGGTATTAGCACCATCAGTAGCGATGAAGACATTCCCCTGAATCCCTGACACAGTAAGTAGGAGGGGAGCTATGCTTTTTTTTAAAAAAGAAATTATCACCACATTTAGCCTTTATTTGACAGTAGAGAGTGGTGGAAAACATGAGGTAAGGAGTCCCCAGTCAATATTGCGGTCACGGCGGTTCAACATGCAATGGGTGGTGCCGGGCCACCAGGATGCCCCAGGCCATGCTTTGGTTTGTGCCTTTACACTGAAATTAGCGGGGTTTTGTTGTGGGTCTAAAGAGTGCCAGACCAGAAAATGAGCTCACATCCCCATAAAAACTGATCTGGATAATATCACTACAGCTGCTCCTGGAAGTGTCACTTGTTAGCGTCACAAACTGGAAAAGTACATTTCTCCTGTGCATGACAAATGATAGAAAATGTATGCATGGCGAGTTGATTCTGCTCTATAGTGCAGTTTTGTGGTGTCACCCGCAGGTCCAACAGGACCGCAACCAAAAACGCTGCTTAGAGTTGGGGCCAGCAGGTCATCTGGTCCTTTCAGATGACCTGCAACCCAAAGAACCAGCTGGTTCTACACCAAATCTAGGGTTGCCATCTAGACACGACCCTGCTGCGTTGGGTACTGTGGGAACACGCGGTGCGCCAGCGCCTTCCAGTCCTCGTCAATGCCAACATGCACACCAGGTTTGTGGTAGTCTTCCAAAATTTCAGTTTGATTCCTATCCTTACAGAAAAAGTCTATATGTGAATTTATAGTTTATAAATATAGGCTTATGTTGGTTCTCTTGTCGGTTTTCTTAAACGTTTCACAAGTCAGTGCACGCCATGGGTCATTTCCTGCGAGTATTATACAATATTAGTTAGTACACACTCAAAGACTTAGTGCTCCCAGTGGACGGCCCTGCTGGCTGTGTTATTTACAGTCTCATATTGCGTTATGAACGTGTTTTTGGCTAGCTAGCTGTAGCGTGCAGAACCATGAGTGTGTCGTGGGACTCCACCAAGCTTGTTTTTTTTTTTATTGCATTTAGTACATTCAACACCGCAGCACAGCTGCGGTATCCTCTTACTCAAGAGGAATCACTTGTACGAATTAAGCTTTCCTTTCTTTCTCAGCATTCAGAGGGCAACATGTAATGACCAGGCAACAAGCCACGAGGGACTGCAGTTTTGTATTATGACTAACGTATATCCATTCGTTTGTACTTGACAGCATTTTAAGAAACAATAGGCTGCAGCACTAATGGAATAATAATGAAGGATGGACGTTCGACAGGGGAGCTCAGCCACAGTTGTTTTAGCCCGTTGTAATGTAGATGCAAGACAGATGCATGCTGCTGGACTTCGACCACCGTTTCCCTCCAGTTTACATTTGAATTGCACTGCATCATAAAACACTGGCTACGCAGCTTCTTTCAATTGTAGAGAAGGGGAAATCCATTATGTCCTAAGTAAGAGCTGCACCGCCGCTCCCTTCCTTTTTAAAAAGGGAGACGAGTAAATCAGTCAGACTATGGGAGATTATCACCACCATAAATACAACTAATAAGCTTTCACACTAACGCCAAACATGTGTCTGTAGCCGCAATAGTCATTTTACAAATAAACATGCAGACCAAACCTAAGAAAAACATGTGGACGGGGTATGAATAATCACACAGCTTTTGACTTGTTATTTTTATCCAGTTATGCTGGCTAAATTTACAGCCAAGCAATTTGCGGTGTACTAAACCCCAGTGGATAAAAAGACTTTGGGCTCCCGTCATCCTTTTTGGTTGCTTTGTTTATGAGCTGAATACCTAACTGCAGAGGCACAAAAATACCTTTGTTTGACATCTAAAGTGGAGTTTTGACTCCTGGTTAATTGAAGCGCCCACAGAATCCACACCTCGGGGGGTACGGAGCCTTTTTACCTGCCGTGAGAAGATCAGTACGCCGCTGCTTAATTACCAACCTGTACCCACGGCCTCTTCTGCAACATCCCGATCGCTGTCTGACATCTTTTGATATTTCCTACGAAATATCCACCAAGCTGTCAGGAGGCTGAACTCCCTCCCCACAATGTACTAAAATACATGTAACCCTCCCACCACATAAACCCGCATCCGGAACCAGACACTTTAAGAGACTCCCCTTTTCAATCCCTGCTGTAGTGCACTAAATCTACATATCTTGCACTGTGGTCACTTTACACTGTTCAAAGGTCCCATACTTATCCAGCACCCGGTGCCTTGTCTTGTAAAATTTATATGTTTTGAGTACACTGTGGGATTGTGGGAAAACGACATTTCGATCTCTCTTTATGTAACGCACGTGTTGAGAAATTGACAACAAAGTTGACTTTGACTTTGAAATCCTCTGGTGTCAGTGGGGAGATTAGCCGAATTGTCGTCCCGACAAGTAATGCGAGCTGTCCCCAGTCAGAACAACGTCTAGCTGACGCCTTTGTGATTGAGTGAGTTGAAGTGCTGTAAAGGTTCTTAATGTTTTGCTTCTTTGTTCAAACAGTTGGACTGCAACAAACTAAAGAAAGAGGAGACAACAATGCTCTGGCAGGATTTGGGGAACCTCAAGGAGCACAAGGATGTGGGCTAAGTAGATGTATTGTATTTATCGCTTGTATTAAATGAGTATGGGGAGGCAGAAGTGAACCCACTCACACACTTATTTCACAGTCAAATTCATTATTACTATAAAGTCACGGGCTGATTGAGCCACCGCAAGAACGTTTGGATTCTTGGATTATTTCCTGATGTTTGACCAGTGAAATTGAACACTGAGGTCAGGTAAAGGTTTTCTACTGGAAAACATGTGGCCCCAGTCTTCATCCAGCGACTGGGGCTGTCATGTAATAACAAAAGGTCATGTAAATATATAGATATGTTAAGAGTTAGTGAACCCTTTGTTCTTATTCTCTTCACAATATTGGTGAAGGTTCGCTGTTGAAAAGGTCTGTTAATTATATAATTGCACAACTGTTCAAGGTTCTCACAAGTAAAAGTGCTGACAGTTAATGTTGTGTCCTAGCCTCCGAACACGTAGGAGAGTTTGTGAGGAGTTAGTGGTCAGGAGGATTATCTCCTGTGGAAGCCCCGTTCTTCCTGACGTGTGAATGCTGCCGCTAGGAAACTAAACGGGCGACTCCTCCAGCGCCACCGCGAGGTTGACATTTCGTGGTTTTGAATGAAATATCTCCACGGCTATTAGTTTGATTGCCGCGAAATTTGGTTGAGATATTCAAGTGCCCACGACCACATACCTGCAAAACTACCTGCTCGTCAGGCTCCGCGGTAACTGTAACTGTAATCTAACATGTGCTACCATTGGGCCCAAAGCACCACCGCAGAGACGCTAGTGTGGCTGCAGACTCTCGTTTAACCTATTTTTCCGTGATTTTTCAGTTTGCAGTAGCAATTCCAAACAGATGAATGCTGTTTCACTTGACCCGCCCAAATTTCTCTTGCTGGTCCAGGCATTGGACCACTAACCCAAAGCCCAAATACACATTTCCGCAGAGACCTTTGAACACTTGGCTGGGACTTTCTCTTTGAAAGTTACTGTCGATAAGACAACGTGGATTCAGATGGGAATATATTTGTGACACTCCCTGACAGCGTAACTGTTTATGTCCGATGCTGCTAAATTGCCAGGAAAACGAGCGGCGAACCCCGTCTGTTATAGCCATGACAGTTTGCTGCCGTCGGTGGAGAGACGGAGAGAAAAGCCGAGGAGAGAGAGTGGATGGGAGATGAGACCGTGTCCTTCCTCCTCATCTGAAAACAATAAGACAACAAGAGAGTGGGAATTAAAGACTAGAGCCGTCTAATCTGGAACAACAGAGGAATGCCAGGGAGATGCCACAGCACCCTTTTATCCCAGATGTGTGCTATTATGTCCACGGACCCGAACCCTGCGCCAGACTGTGCTGGATCGGATTTCTTCCTCTGCTAATGCCACCGGACATACGATCTGACAATGATAATGATAATTACTTCAAATGACATGCCTTCCATTGTGGAAGAAGTGGAAAACACACGCACTCAAACAAGACAATATTTGCGGAGCTTTAAGGAGAAAATCCTGTTTGGCTCTTGGCCACGCTGTACATTCCTCCGCGCTATTTCAATGTTTCGCAGCTTCTTGTGCTGTTTGTTTAAGAGGAAGAAAATATGGAACAATAGAAAGGTCACGACAACAACTCGGCTTTGGAGGGAAAACAGAAACCGCTGCCAAGTTTGGCTTTTAATGTTTTGGAATATCTGTATGAAGTTCATCAATAATTTAATGCAGAGTTAAAAACGAGAGCCAGGCACTTTCTCCAGTACAGTTCTATTGCTGATGAGGGCCTAAGAATAAGGGACTAAATAATCTGTGTTTCTGCTCTCGTCAATACAATTTTAATCAGTATTGACAGCATTTCCAAAACACAGAGCTTTCAAAGTAATGTTTTGCAGTTGGAGTCTACTTTCAGGGTCCTTTGGACCCTCAAAAACACAGAACACATGATGAGCATTAAGCCCAGGACATGATTACTGCTATCTCTGTGAGTTACACCAAACCTGAGAGGCTGCATATCCTTGGATGGAAGCAACATAAAAGCATAAACCTCTGATGAAGCTGAGCGAACGTGTGATGCTTTAAGATGTTATCTCGCAGTGAAGCAGCCGACGGAGGAAAAGGAATAACGAAATAAAAGTCCTTTTTTAGCCTCGGGGGAGCCGAGCGAGGTGGACAGTCTCTCATGGTTCTCCTCATCTTCATGCTTCTGTGTCTTTGAGGATGTGTGCCCAGGATTAAACACAGCGAAGTGCCACTCCTGTACTGTAATGAAACAGCTATATCGGATCAAGGCTTGGTTTGATTTTTAAAGGAAAAGAGTGTGATCCTCCAACGCACCGCCGTTCTTGTTAGTAACACTGCTTCTCAAAACTGTTTGATTTTCCATGACATGCAAACATCAGCCCATGTGGGATTTCTTGCCTTTTCATTTTAATAAAACAGATAAACAGTTTGGAAGGGGCTTCCTCCCCACAGCCCTTTCACTTGTTCCACCAAATGCCGTCATCAGAAACTCTGGTTTGTACCACGCTTGTGTCAGACTTCACTCGCCAAGAACAAAAGCTCCTTAAACAGTGTTGTGTACGATTCAAACGCAAAACCAGCCAGCAGCAACACAACGCGATCCAAGCGGCGTGTCGGTACGGTCCACCCAGGAACACCGACACACTCAGTCCTGCCAGCAGGTGCCCCAAAACGAGACAGAGCCCTCTGGCAGCTGTAGCAGTTGTGACGAGAGCAAAGCAGGGAGTCAGGCGACCTTTTTACTAAAAAGCAGCAAAGTCCACAAGAGTAGTCATTTCAACCCAAACCACCATGTTTCTCTGAAGCTAACCAAGTCGTATTTGTGTCGGAACCAAACCTCAACCACAGTGTTGTCAAATCACAACGGCGATGCGTAACGGTTTTGGGAGGCTCACCTCGTCGTGTGTGTCATTTTAAACAACATATTTTGCTGTTTAATTTGGAGGATGTTTCGTAACGGAGGCTAAGAAAAGCCTGAACTGCCCCGTGAGTTCATGTGCTGCAGTTTGACTGTGATGTTCACAACACAGCCGTAATAAAGGACAGCTGGATGGGAGCTTCTCGCAGAGAGTCCAACTCTGAACACTAACTCGATTGTGACTACGTTTCTGTTGGAAATGACTGTAGACCAGAACTTGCTTTACGAAAACAGAATTCCGGGAGAATAAACTCGATGTAAGCCTGGCTTAACTAATAGTTTACGAAAAACACGCCTTGGGGCACAACGGTAGCATGTTGTCGTTTGCTCAGGTTTCACGTGCTTCATCAAATGTTAAGGACAACATGTCAGTTGCATATTACAATTCCAGTGTTTTTAAACTTGGGCCCTATTTTCTTTTGTCTAAATAACGAATGAGTTTGGAATTGGACCAGTAGATCGCCTCAGCCGGCAGCCACGAACGCGCTGCAACGGCTCCAACGGAATCCTCGTGGGCAGCTGCGCCCGTGAAAACTACGTCCACTAACAGTGCTTGTTGTTGCCACTGGCAGGCTCAAAGTGCCTGACAACGTTACGGAAAGGATCCCTACAGAGACGGGCCTTTTTGTTGAAGAGTAACATCCCTTTCTGTTTAAACAGAAACGCAAAGTCTCGCTCTGAAATCTCACAAGAGGTCGAGATTTGCAGGAAGATGACGGTGTTTGTGGAGCATTTAGTGGATGTACTTTGACGGGCGCAGCTGCCTTCGAGGATTCTGTTGCAGCCGGTTTGTTTTCGCGGCTGCCGGCTGAGGCGATCTACTGGATCAACTCCAAAACATCCTGTACTGTATTGTTAGTCATTTTAGAACCCTACATATGTTAAAATAGGGCCCTGGTTTAAAAATACCAGCGTTACCTTTTAAATTACAAAATGTCAGTAACTTCAACACATACGTTACAGCGTGATGTTATCCACACTGAGTGTATTCTACCAATAAGGAACCCTGAGCCTTTGAAATGTTGTCTGCATTAAATCAACGAAAATGGCCAGATGTAAGGAAAGTGTCTGCACCACTGCTCCCGAAACAGGAAAACTGTTAACGTCAGTCCACAAGTGTTAATTAGGAGTAGCACATGTTGGAATCTTTTTTTATAGGGTCCAATCTCTCCCACTTGGCATTATAAAATGTTCAAGTGTGTCAGCACAGCACATAACGCCAGAACGAACAATGCAGGGAATCCACAGACGCCACAGTTGGCAGTCCGACGACGTAATAAAGATTCCACTAAATGATCGGTTGCTGTGCTTATTAGAAGCAGGCAGTTTGTTTGTGGTTGATGTAAAAGGTGAACATGGCAATTAAATCTTTCAGTCCCTCATTGCACCTACTGCTTGCACCTGTAATCTCCCTCCTCCCTTCCCTTCTCACCTGTAGGACACTTCTTCTTCATTCTGCACCTCTGCGTCTCGCTGTGGGACGGGCACAGTGATGCTGCCTTCTCTTCAGGCGTTCTCCCGGACGGCCCGTCCCCCCGGGTCCTGGTCTGCTTGCCCCACCTGAAGCCGCAGGTGACGCCATCCCGGAGACAGACGCCCCAGTCGCTCCACTCTCCCAATGAAGCCAGGAGACAGTCCTCTAAGAGGGAGAAGGGTTGGAAAGAGAGACGGGACGAACTGAATGAAGATATTCAATTCAGTTTTATTCATATAGCGCTATATCATAACAGAGTTATCTCATAGCACTTGTTAATATAGAGCAAGTCTAGACCAACTCTAAGATTTTACTTTACAAAACCAGGTGTCTGAAAAGAAGACAGGGGATCAAACATTCACATCTGATGAATCCAGAGAACCTTAAGGGAAGAACGTCCCTTTTAATTTAAAAAAAACAAACAAACCGAGGGCTTGGCTGAATATGCGTCCATACATGATTAAGATAAATCAATAAATTACAGCCACAACCCACGGAGAGGTAACAATATACAAAGACTAATGTTCTCTCCAGACCCCTGGCAGCCACAGTGCTATCAGTAAAGATAGATGAATGCCAGCTGAAGCTTTAATTCACGGGACACTGCGCTCGTAGTGGCTGTTTGAGTGATGTCACCCTCAAACTCAGTCGTTTTTTTTCCAAGCCGTCCACAACGGGGAAAAAAAACCCCCCAGCAACTTCGGCCAAGATGGGACAACATTTTTTTGTAATTATCATTGTCAGATTTCCATAGACTCTTTGTTTTTGTTTTTTTCCCCTGGAGTTGCTTGAGGTGTGTACCAACCGTCAGACATGAAGCCTTAACAACGCCATGAAAACCAGATGTGGTCGCCACGCCAACAAACAACAGTAGCCGCAGATGGTGCAGGTGGACGTCAGAGGGCGACGTCCCGATCAGACTGATGACTGAGCAAGTTTCACAATATATCTCACTTAGAAGGGAGAGATGATGCACGACAAGATATGAAGATAAATTCTGGGACTTCTCTGAAGACGTTTAACGTGGATCATGTGTTGCAGCGAACGTTTGGCTCCATATCAGAAAGGATTTAGCCGAGAAACAGACGAAGAGAAAGAGAAAATGGGGAATAGAGGAGAGGGATAGGAATTGGGTCTCAGAAGGAAACCTTAAATATTTCAAGACAAAACGTCCCAAACAAAAGCAGAATTTGTAGCTGGGATGCGTCATTAAGCTGTCGGCAGGATTTAATGCGACAGAAGTGAGCAATGAGGGTGTGTTTAAACACGATTTCAAGATTTGCTTTCCTGTTTCGTGTTCGTCACTGAAACAAAGTGTAGTTTACTAAAATAGGTGCAATTAATCAAAAGTCACAATTTAGTTTTTTGGACTAAAATCAGCTTCATGCAATATATATATATATATATATATATATATATATATATATAAAATGCAACAAGCACAAAACTATGAAATACTCCCAACATCCACACATGAAATACTGCAGAAAAGTGGCCGCAGATAAAAGGGAGGGAGTCTGCAGGAACACGTCTGCTGTTGGTTAAAGCTCTCAGATTAAGCTTCACCGACGTATCAGCTGCAGCGCGGACCTGCGTTTCATAGCTGGCTGGGGTCACTGCACTTTCTGCTCCACCCACTTCATAACGGACGGTAACTCCAAACAGCAATTCAAACACGATACAAGTCGGTGAGGACTATTCAGGTGTGACGGCATGGGCTTATTCCAGGTGTCTAAAATGAGGTTATGATGTTTACAGTGAACACAAACTGGAAGCCCGATCGTATAACCATGGCACGAGTAACACCTGGACAAAGATCAGTGGATCACGCTGGTTCTGTATTCTCCTTTTTCTCCCACCAGAACCAACAGTGCCTTAGTCTGTCTTGCAGTACTTTCTGACTTCCCTAACCTGTCCGTGGCGCTCAGCCAGAGACAGCTCTTACTGAAGAAATACATCTTTAAAAACAGGTCCCGATTGTTCATTTAAAAAGTAGTCGCCAGTTTTTTTGTTTTTTTTTTAGGAAACTTTTCTCAAACAGGAGGAAATTGTGTATTTTATTTGGGTACTATTTTCAGGCGTGGACTGATACACATTTAAGTGACTATTTTGATTAGTAAGGTGTTAAATATATAGTAGATTTAAAAAATAAAAGGTTCAGTAATTTCCTCAAACAGCTGCTCACTGTAGTTTTTAGGAAACGTCACTCAAACCAGAGGAAACAGTGCATTTGTTGGGGACTATTTTCAGCAGCGCATTGACCCACATTTGGTGATCCAGTGAGCTTGTGAGTCAGCAGGTTTAAACTGCAGTGTGTGTGTTCACTTTGATGAAGGAAGGGTATTTAAAAGAAGAATATGACACCATGAGCAATTTCTGCAAAACTCAAAACTGCATCACTGCTGCTTCTAATACTGGAATTATTGTACTGTATATACAATATTATATGGACAGCCAGAGGGGACGCCCAAATGTAAAGGTTGTCTGACTCTTATTTTGGCATGATCATCTTGTCGTCATGTCGTGCTTTTCTTTGGTCTCTGGCCTGTCCCGCATCACTGAATATCTCTGAATTTAGCTACAGGTGAATCATTTGGCTGTAGATGTAGAGCGTCTTTCCTTACCGAGGCAGTCTGTCTGGTGGGCGATGGTTCCCTCTGGGCAGCTGGTCAGGCACTTGCCCTTGTACAGCTGGAAGCCAGGCTTACACTTGGTGCAGAAGTCCCGGTTGAAACAGTGCTCACAGTCCAACGAGCGGCACTCTGAAAAGGAGAGGACGGAGATCAGGCAGCAATTTGGGTGAATTCAGGAGGAAATTACAGTCACCCTGATTTGCACTTTAGTCATGATGGTGAGATGCAGGGGGGCAGGACAAGAAGAAAGGGTGGGGGTGTTTAAACAAGCTGCAGTAGTCCAGAAAACCACAGGGTCAAATACAAAAACCCCATGAAATGGCATCTTTACTTCCTTAATGTGATGTATTTCCTGTTTAAACAGGATTCAGGGGCGGGACATAAGAGTGAGAGGAAGGTTACGCTAATAAGATGTCAGTTTCGGGGAGAATATTGTGATAGTTATATAAAAACAGGGCGTAAACTACGGCCATTTGGCAAAAACTGGCCCTGTGCTGGTCACTTTTTGGGAAGTTCTCATGTGAATATGCATGCAGACTCTGGTTAGATGCTTGACCAGTCAAAAGGAGTCCCATCATTGCTGTTAGTGTATATTTCTAAGAGCAGGTCGGGACATTGTGTTAAAAGTAAATGCTGTTTTCAGGTAGGATGGTGCCAGCAGTGATGATTAGTTAGTTTAGCTCTCTCTGAGGACTTATTTGCAATGAGACAAAATCTATGCATCCTTGTCAAGGCCCCCAGCCCCCTTTACATTGGTACAGTATGCTTCTGGAATGATTTAGGCAAGGTGCATCTCAATAAAAATGAGCTAGTCCAAATGTGCAAAGTGTGTATATGGGTACTGTCTTTTCATCTGACAAATGTGAGTGAGACTCGATATCGGCAGCTCTTTTAGTAAAGACGTACTCATGCAGCGGTTGATGTCCTTCCCTCTCTGTCCGTAGTGTCCAGCGGGGCAGGCGTGGAGACAGGTTCCGTGGTGGGACATCCCGTCCCTCTGCAGGAACAGGAAGAGTCGCTCTGGGCAACGCACACAGCCGTTGTCACGGGAACACTCCAGACAGCTCCGACAGTCCTCTGATGTGTCTCTTTCAGCTGCAGGGGACAACGGAGGACGGTGGATTAGTTGAGGCTCAGTTTAATACAGAACAGTCGTTGTTTTTGAATGTCGACGGACAAGTTTGAGGTCTCGCAATGCTGCTAAACTGTCAATATTACTCTGTGATTGTGGATTCATTACATGCAGAATACACAGTACACAGGAAAAGTACTTTTTGTTTTATTCTGGCACACAGAGCGAGGTCGGTCCTGATTTGTGCAGCTCCCTGATTTCACATATCTTGGTAGCATGACAGTCGGGCTTACGTTTAAGCCAAAGTAAGTCTGATTATATTATAACGGCGAGCGGCGAGGTCTGCTCCCAGACGCACACAGGACTCTACAGACCAAAGCAGGAATGCTTCCAATCCGACGGGGTTAAGGGGGGATATGGAAAGACGTGCAAGGTGGGATGGAAAGACGGCTGGAATGAAGAAAAGAGGGATGGAAGTCATCTGAGATGGCGGAGGACAGGCGGCGAGTGCACGTGAGTCTGAGCAATCGCAGAGTCTAATCCTCACAAAATACCTGGTGGCCAAAT
>JAVQJF010049368.1:0-31036 GCA_036023855.1 Gadopsis marmoratus
ACTCTAACTGCTGCTCTTAATATTAAACCCGTCGTGCACGTGGAGGCCAATAACGAGCCAAAGGCTGCAAATGTAGCATCACAGCTTAAAAAGAGTGTCCTCTGTTTGTACTACTAGTAGCAGCAGTAATGTAGCAATTAATTAAATATTCAAAAGTTTAAAAATGAAAACCAAGGCATGTCAATGAAATAACGCAATGGCGCCCTCTGTTGACTACTCACTGTAAATTGATGACGTTAGATGAATTAATATGCGAAAGAGGCGGTCAGGCGCCACAACTTAATCCCACTAATCTGCACTCAAAGGCCAAGACATTAAGATTTTAAAAACTGGCTTTATAGGTGAGAGAAGATGCCTGACGAGGGAGGGATGACCTCTGAGAGGTGGGCATCACTGACTTATTTAATCAGACACTGCCGTTAAAAATAACCCTCGACGTCAAAACACCCTATGAGGTCAGTCTCACAGAGGGGAATTGGTTGAATACTGCTTGCTGGGATGTTTGCAATCTATCCGAGTTGAATCCAAGCGACTAAACGAATGAACCTCGCTTTGCATGTGAACAGTCTAAACAATAAGTCAATAAAGGATGCAAATACAGTATATAAACAAAATGTGAAGCCCGAGGGTAATCTGGTTTTCTGTGATGAGACCGACATGTTACGAAGAATTCTTCAGCACTCCCCCGACCTGAAATCCTCTTTCAGATGTTGCTCTTTGATCATTAATAAAAGAAAGAAAATTCTTGACACCCAGAAGTATAAACCTTTAAGAAGATTTTGTGTGAAATGTTACACTTACTTTAAAGAAGTTAGTATTTCTGTATGCTTGGTGGTATGTTCCACAGACCCACCAGCCTTCTGTAAATACATCTTCTATAAATAAGCTATTTTAATGAATGCATCTACCACAGTGAATATTTATCCGTGCACAACAAAGTCCTGTACACAAACATCCCCAGAAAACACAGTTATTAGGTGTAATTACCATCTGTCCAATGCATGACATCCAAAAAGAAACAACTTTAATTTGACGTTTTTTCTGTTGTCTCAGTGTTGTTGTGTCAGCATGCTGAAAAAAAGATTGCAGTCTTATTAGATCTAAACAAAAAAAGCAAGGCTAAGCCAAATAATCAAAGCGTCTCACTGAAAAAGGGATTGGTTTAAAAAAAAAAAATCTATAAAACACATTTAACATTAACATCTAAAATTGCCTTTTTTAAGCAAATTACGAACATTTGATTTAAGTAGTGAATATATGCTACTTCACTATATTTCCATGCATACCAGAGACTGGACCACACAACTCGTATCATTCTTTCACAATTGTGAGAAACAAGATCACAGCCAATACTATTTATTTCTAAACAAGACTAAAATGTCTATATCTGAATTAAATTCCATGGCAGTCCATCCAATAGACGTCAAGACTTTCAACACATAAATGTTAAGACTCGTGGTGGCGCTAGAGGAAAGGTCTAAACATAAGAAGCCAACACCATGGTGGTAGTAGTAGCAAGTTTGTTTAATTAATTGATAACAGGATCAGGACTCACATCACAACACACACTATACAGATACCCCTTACAGCTAAGTATGCACTCAAGCACCTGCAGGTGTAAAATCAATCAAATCAAAGGAGTTCTTGGATGCCTTTCACTGCAATTAAATAAAGATGAGATGGCTGTGGACAAGTCTCAGTAAAACTGTAGCGTACGAGTGTGTAGTGTCAGACTGCAGCATACCGCTGGTGTGTATGTGGTGTTTATTCACCCGTGAACACGTGTTGCTTCACAAATGCTGTTCCATTGGCTCAAATGATAGTTTCATACTCGTGCTTAGGCTAGTTACCATACAGCTATGATTTATGCATACACTACTTTGTATCTGCACGCTGTGCATTGTTAAGTATGATACCTGAGAGCTGGTGGTAATGCGCGAACAATCCACTCACTGAGCAGCCAGTAATAAGACTTAAAATAGAAACAGCTGTAAGAGGTACATGTTAAAAACAATTATTCCCAAAGCATCCTTATTACCTGTGACAAAACAACACAAACACAGATCGTACATTGCTGACCACTGCATACCTCAATTCAGTGACAAAGGCAAACCATGGCTCTGATGACTGTGTGGGATACAGACCAATTAGTCCCTGAATCAAGACACTTCCCCTCATTCAATTAGTGTACTAATTAAGACTCGGAATAAATACAGTAGATATTCAGTAACGGATCCCAAAACAACATAAACAATAACAAACAAAAAAAAAAAGATAAAAAGTACAACATTTTTTAAAATAAATAAATCCAAAAGGAGAACAAATAAGCGCGCAGTCGTGTTTTTCAGCACATAACGTACCGCAAAATCTGCATCATCCACTTGGCTACCGGCTGCTTGATCGTGGGGAACCGTACATAAAGAAGGTCGCCTGTGCACCGAGAGGTTTTAATGAAATTCCCTCTATACCAGAGTCCATGCTGCCAAACATTTGGTGCCTGAGCTGAGCATAAACAACTGGGGGGGGAAGAATATCTGAACGCATAGAACAAAAATAAAGATGAACTGTCTTTATCTTTGGGTATACCAGATACATTCCCCAAATGTTAAAAATATCCCTAATGCCTACGTATGTTTAAAAATGAATTCAGGCTGCAATTCAGAGTTCTGTGCACAAGTGGGTGTAATACTGTAATTCTCCCCATTTCTTTCGGGATGTAGGTTTGGTTGACTCAGAGGAAACGTTGTACACATTTCTACATTGTTGATCAAAGGATATGAAACCAAACTGCCAAACTAACATCTAACAAATCAGATTTAACTCATGTATTCGTTTAAATATAACCTAATACAATGCAGTTCGTCATAACAAAATCTATTACCAATATAAATTGCCTGCTGGTAAGCAGATACTCAAAAGTCGTCCTATAGAAGGTCAAATTTGGGACTCAAATACACGGAAAACATATGGAGACACTTGAGGTTATTTACAGATCTGTGATGAAACTCGTCAGCCTGAATAATTTTAGAAAAGTCAGTTTCTTCCATTACATTTGGTAATCTAGTCCTCTTCAAAGCAATAAAAAAATGCTGACTATAACAAAACAAATATAACAAACACACAGGCCTTTATTCAGCATCAAATCTAATGCTTAATCTGTATTGAATTACGTTCAATAAGACTTATGATAAATGGAAAGTGAACTTTGTAGCTCTAGTTTTCACTGTTACTTTAGTTTCATTCTAATGCAAAAATGGACGGACTTTCTCTTCTATGAAGCAGTCACACATTCACTGCTTAAAGTGGGTTCTTTGAATAAAATGCCAAGAGTTCACGCAACTGGCTTTGGACACCCCCACTGACAATGAGGTTAGAGCTGCAAGAAAGAGCCGATATCAATATTTGGGTGTGAGGCCGAAAACAGCATGACACACACAGCCAGACTGCACCCAGTGTAACATTTAACATTATCTTTACCCAATGCATTTTCTACGTCGGGCAACTCGCAGCCTCAAAGCCAGAGTGAATAACCTGAAGTCAATTATGTACATTTTACAATCACATTCATTTCTATTCAGCTTTCCTGAAAGGCTCCCGGGCTAAAAACATGTACCTCAGATTTTTCCTGCAAAAACAGGGTTTACTCACTAACAGCAGCAACAAAGGGAAACTAATAATAAATACAACCCATAAGAAGAATTAGCAACATAAAAACAAAGCTTACAATCTAAGGTACTGAGTCACTATCAGAGATCCCATTTACACGCCAGGTACCAACTGATGGACTGAATCCAACGTCAATCTGTTTGGATACTATTAGATCGGGACAACAAGAATGAAGCAGTTTAAGTAAATAAATAAAATCAGTATCATTATTATGTAGTGTCAGGAATGGGAGAGAGAAAAGGAGAATGGGGGGAGAGGTAGGATGGATGGAAGACCGGGAGAAAAATTAATCTGTAAGGACTGAGGAAAAGAGGGGAAGAGGAGGTCAGAAAGGCAGGCGCCTCACTCTGGTGCCGCATTTGTCGTTTCCGTCATCCTCTCTTCATCCCCCTGTTTTTGATGCTGCAGTCGGGCGTAAGTCACTGCGTCTCCCCTGAGAAAGAAAAAGAAGGAAGGATGCGAGAGAAGGAGGGTAATAAGTTATGACGAGGGAGAGATGGGTAGGAACAAAGGAGAAGCAGGAGATGACAGTGTTAATTGCGAGGTTACTCCACAGCACACCTTGTCAAAAAATTAATTTGCATGAATAATGAGGCTCAATAGGGCTGTTAGAACTTCCAAGCATAAAATAAAAACTGCATTAGTTGATTATATTGTGGAATACTGCATTTAATGTGGGAGCCTGTTTTAATATGACATTTTAGAAGAGTGAGAGAGATATGAGCAATTACAAAATGTCCATATTGTACAGCTTTTAAATCAAATAGATACTAATAAATTATATTATATAGAATAGCTAACATTTTTCCTGATGCTCCATAAGAGCTTTTGATACATTACGTCTTTACATGTTCAGACATCTTACTTTTTGCCCAAAGATGCGAGACCATACAGAACTCCTGTAGCGAAGGCGATGGCATTTCCAAACAAGGTGGTAAATCCAAAACTCAAGAATACGGGAAACAGCGCCATCCTGAAATCAGCCGAGGGGACAGCCAACAAGAAACAAAAAACAAAAGTCAGTACATCATAATAAGTACATCTGGTCCGGCAAAAAACAGTCCCAAAATGTATGCAATGATAATAACTATCGGAAACATTCCAAAAATTGTATTCTTCATATAGTGAAGCACAGTGTCCAATGATATAAACAGTGTATGATGCATTGTGCTCACCCACAGTAGAAGAAGGCTTTCTGCCAAGGTTTGAGCTTGTCGGCACGGGCTGCTATTGCATTAGCAAACTCTATGAACTGGCAACAGAACGGGACTTCACAGAGGAACAGCACGAAGGCGTTCAACCTTGAGACAGTAGGAGAGGACACAAACACAGCAGTGAGTCACCCTGTGCCCTTCTGTCGCAAATGCTGCACAGCATTGTGTGTTTTACGTACTGGAGGAACGTAAAACACAGCAGCTGGGTACAAAAGAACAATTACGCTGTCAGTGTCTACAGTGAACTCCTACCAAACAATTTTCTTGAGTACTTTTTCACAACTTCAAACGTCATGTGTTGTCCAACTAACAATCTAAAAGCCAAGCAAAATGTTCACAACAGACAACCCCCCCCCCCCCCAGCAAATCCTACATTTGGCTTATGGCACGTGAATGAGCTCATTTATTCATGCTACATTAAAGTAAGCGTAACAGTGTCAAAGACTTACACCATCCACACTCCTGCAGCAATGTTTAAAGGGTTCACAGTGACACAGTTCCACACTCCTGAGATGGCACAGGCTGCATGATGTGGACAAGACAAAACACACAGCAGAGGGGCTGTTATTAAGATGACACATAAAACACAGAAAATATTAAGCCTGACCATTAGTTATTGGCATTGTATTTCAGATTTCTATCTCAGAAAGGAGAACAGATCTTCTCCAGATCACTGTAGAACATATGGTACATGTACAGTAAGTTGGTGCAAAAGCCAAACACACACACAGGCATGACTTATATCTTCTATCTAAAGAAATTTGGAAACATCTGCAAAACACTGATTAAAATGAGACTCCAGCACTCATTTCTGGATGTAAATGCTATTACGTTAATCACTCATATCAAATTTCAAACTAATTACTACTGTGTTAAAATCAGAAGCTATCGTTAATGCTATGCTCGTGCTTTTCCAGCTGTAACAACTTAAAATGTCATGCGTGACAAAGATCTATCAAAAGGTAATCCCACCTTCCCCCAATGAACACATTAAAGTGTAGCTTTCACAGAAGGAAAGGGGATGTCAAGAAAGCACCATCAACATTTTCTTTCACAATAAGGCACAAACACATCTTAATTTAATAAACGTCTTTTATAATCCTGTGGTATTAATAGGGGGCACCTTGTTTGATATGCAACCAAAATGCTAAAACATAGGGTGTTTTAAAACTTTTGACTGCCAGTCCACACACCAACACCACCTAAGTGCCATGTATGATCTTTTGTATGGTCTCAGAGTCAACAATGAGCAGAAGATTCAAGCTGCCCAAGTGTCCATGTGAAGTCTCAGGCAAGACGAGCCCCCGGTGTCACAAAACACTGGAAGAACATTGCAGCACATCCTGCTCCTTCAGACCATCCTGCCTCCTTAATAATACAGAGCCAATTGAACGATGCGGTGCTGCAGGTGGTTAACGTGATACATGCTCTGTGACTCCGGTGTCACTGTGGAGGAGAGGAGGCTCCCAGGGAGAGAGGCAGGAGGGGCTGCAACGCTGCTGGGAAACCGCAGAGCGAGCAGGTACAAATCGCTTCTGTCTCGCACTGAGCGAGCGGGTCAAGGCACCTGCTGTGGACCAAGTGTTCATATCGTGCAGCTTAAATTGAGCAACAACAAGCGGTTATGGAATGAGCAAGCTACGCAAACAGGCCGTGCCCAACAGTGACGGGACAATGGGCTGTGACAAAGCTTTTGTCTGGCCTGGCTGAGCAATCGAAGTGGTGTTTATACATGAAAAACACACAGCTCACTCAGCCCTGCATGCATCACGTGACACAAGAAATAGACTTTTTGGCTTTTTGACTACTTACACACTCCTCCCAAAACCCCAGCTGTTTTGCAGAGCCACCGGTACCACCACGTCATGCCGTCGTCCTCCGCAGCGGGCTTAGCGGACGCCGCAGCCTCCTCCGAGCTCATTGTGCGTCTCTCCAGCTGCTGTCAGCTACAGCCAGTGTTTACACGCGACAAAGGCTAAGTTAAGGCAGCTAGCCTCGACAAACTAGCGGCTAGCTTGCTGCCGACCGTTTCAATGTACTTAAATAAAATGAATTCTTTAATGGATTTTTTGTCTGCTCGTGTTGGGGCCAGTTGCCTGATGTTACCAGCAGCTTCTCACACAGCTAACCCCCCCCTCCAGCTAACCGGCTAGCTGATGCTAAAAAGCACCGCCACCAGCTGCCGCTAGGAGTGGATATCACCGCTGCATCCGTCCTAAATCCGTCTGTAGTGCTCTTAAAATCAACAAAAACTATCCTGAACTTGCTTTTCCTAATATTCTAGACCCGTACGCCGTCCGCCAGCTTTGTTCGGGTCGAGGTCTCCGCTCCGTTGTTCTCCTCCCCGGCTGCTCGCAGCGACGCTGGCGGTGCATTGTGGGAGGGAACTGATGTGCGTCACGGTCGTGTTTCCGTGCGGGGAGTGTTCCGAGCCGCACCTGACATTTGACCACGCGTTTGTGATCACCGCGGTGTTCAGATGGAAGTCTGAGAGATTTTAATGTTTTTAATATGAAGGGAAGTGGCTTCAGTGCTTTTCCCGTCTTACTGTTACATTTGAGTCACAGACCTAAATAAAGGGATGAGTTTACAATTTCTCAATTCTGTCCTACAGCAGCAGTCAGGTGCCCACATGAACATGAAACATGCTTTGCTTCCTGTACTAATTTCTCTTGGTCGCTGTTCCTATAATATCAAGTGGGTAGTGTTTGTAGCACAGAATTCCCTCTTTGTGTTTCCCTGTTGAGCCGCAGTGGAACGGTAGTAACAAAAAGAAAGAACGGTGTCCTAAAAAGGCTAAAACATTGGAAGATGCATGATTTGTCCAACTGCCGAAGCCTCACATTAAGTTCAGATAAACTTTGAATGCATTTTTGCACAAAAAACGCACTGTGAATTGCATCCCCCCCCCCCCCCATCTTAAATTGAAAGCACCGTAGGAAGAGATCTCTTACCCCGTTTCAGTGTTCACATATTTACTGACTATTGTTTTACGACAAAGTTGAAAAACTGCGAGGCTATCTTTAAAAATGGCAAAACATGCTGGCATCTCACCAGCATCGCTACAGATCACACGTATCACACATTCTTCCCAAATCACTCGTTATCCACGAGATGATTTCAAGGAGATCTATACGCATTCAATTTGTGTGTTTCTCTCAGCAGCTTTCTGTTTTAGTGCCTTCTGCACAAACATGAACGGTGTCCTTTTTCATCCAATTTTGAATGGGGCCAACAACAACACAAAAAAAGGGGTCAATAGTCCAGTCTGGGGAGTTTTGGAGGACTTTGTTTAAAGAGAGGTAGATAAAGTGATCAAAAGTCAACTCTAGCCAGAGTCTGTGTTTTTTGACTGATTCCATCCAGCCTCACATCAGACCCTTCACTCAAAGCAGGCTCTGGGATGGCACACAGCTCCTCTCACTCTGACAGCAGAGTGGACTGCAGTGGTTTCAGAGTCCTTCGGCTGATCCTCCTCTCCTCCGTTATTGGGGCCGGCTTCCTCTTCCCTGCGGGTGTCTGGCAGAGCATATCATCGAGGGTCTGCTGGGTCACCCGACTGGCTCGCTCAAGCTGAGTCACTATCTGCTCCACCTTCATCATGTGAGGTCCGCCCTCACTCTGCAAGCGCAGCAAATCCACCTGAACCAGGTCACAAGAGGCCACTCAGCCAACTCTTTCACAGCAGTTTTTCTGGGAATCACACATACGTCTCTGTAGCTTGTATTAACTATTTGGGGAAATAGTTCAACAATCCAGTAAAGGATACTCAAGACTTTTTTACTTTCACCTTAGGTTTGCCATTTTTCTGTTCACAGAAACATTTGCAAGACTATGTTAAAAAAATCGAATAACTGCGTTCTTAGCCGCCCTGTGGCGGTTTTATTTATTCTTTTACGTATTATTAGCATCGGTGTTAATGCGCAAACAGCCAGATGTTTGACTTACCACCTCCTGAGAAAATTCTGACCTCTTCACAAATGATGGGACTTTAGGCAACATGGCTGCAGACAGGATAGAAATGGCACTTTTCACCGCTCCTGACGATGCTAGTATTGCAACCTAAATGACAAAAGAAATATATATATAATTGAACAATAGTAAGAAATAATAATGTATACTACAGTTACATGATGCACTCTTACCTTCAAATTATGGCATAATCTACTATCAGTGCTCATTATTTGTGAATACAATGACTGTGCCTTTTCAATATCATTCTGGAACAAAGATACAAGAGAGAGCAGATTGATGCATTAGTTTAACATTCTCCTCATCTTTCTGCACAAATGAAAGGAATAGAAGAAGGAGGTATAACTCACCCGTCTAAGTGCTAATGCTACAGCAAAGCAGAAAGCGTGTCTGGGGATTAAGTGCCCTTTGGCCTGTGCCTCCTCTAACAGGGCAATGCAGATCCTGTAGGACTCCTCCGTGTTCTGACCAACATAAAACACAACATTAACTGACAGCTCTCTTCGAGACTGTAATGTTACATTTAAATGATATATAAAAACGCACAGATCAATTGATTTAAATGTTACCAGTTTATAGCAGGTGCCACATGCCAGTGTCAATGTGTCTTTGTTGAACGGTACACCTTGGTTTCTCATGGTTCTTAGTACCTCCAAGGCATCTGCAATAGTCAAAGTTTGTAATATTACACACATGTGATAATGCCATCAGAAAAAACAAACACTGGAAAGTTAAACTGTTCCCTTACTTTCATAAGAGCCTTTTGTGAATAACATGTCTATGGTGATGTTAAAGGAGGTTGCCTCGTTGAAAAATCCCCTCATGCTCTGTACAGACAAGTGAGAGGAAATGTTACCAATCCAAGTCGGCCCTTTTTCCCTCCTTGTGGCACCTTGTCAATAGTCAGGGTTTTGGTTAATGTAATGTTTTACCTCATCTGTAAGTGTAGCGGCAGCCAAGTCCTCCAGACTCAGCTCATAGCACAGTCTCACGAAGAGAGGACCAAACTTGAACTCTCCAAACATCAAGTTCCGGTTCTCTGCGTGATACCTTGCGAGTGCAAATTAAAGGATCGTCTATATACACAGTCCAGATACTTGATGCCCGGTAGCCGAAGCCACATTGAAGATATTGCTTTTATTTTGCCCTGTGAACAGGCAGAATCTCATTTCCTCCTTTCTCATGTTTGCGAAAAGGCAACGCAGCGAAAGAGCAAAAGGATATGAGCGTATCATTTTGGTGCACAAACAGTCTACTTTGCTACAAAGTGCGTCCGTGCATTACAAAACGGGCCAATAACGAATGTCCAATACCTATGAATGGCATCTCTGGCTACCACCATGTCACCTGCAGACTGGCACAGGTGCAGGAGCAGCTTCAGCTCATCCCTCAGGATCAGCTCATTCCGTTGCAGCTTCTGACTGAACAGCTCAATGAAATTTCCTGTGAAAAATGAGGCGAAAATATGAGCTCTTGATGCACAACTGGAGCTCGGGGCCATGTGACGGGAACGACTTTCCTACCTTTGGATCCAGTGGCCAGGTGAGCCACAGCCAGCTTCTTCTGCTGGAAGTCCTGCAGCTTGACGACATCCTCCGACAACAGATGCCTCTTGGCTGCAGAGAAAACCCTCGTTTAGATGCCAGTGACTACAACAAACGCACAGCAGCGGTGCAGTGTGGTAAAAATAAATAAATAAAATAAAAATAAGTGTGGTATAATCTCAAATCAGTAATCACCATCGAGTCACTCACTGTACAGGACCTCTGGTAACATGTGCTAATGTAGCGTCTCTGTCTGGAAACAAGCTCATTTTAATGGCCACCTGCGTATCAGACACGTCCAAGAGATTTTGCTACCTTACCTCCTATGCGGCCTTCAGTGCAACCTGGCTGTAAAACACCACAAAGAAGTCCTTTAGCGGCCTCACGTAGCGACGGCCGACAACATTTGCCAGCCATCGCTAGCGCCATGGTGCCCACTGACTGTACTATTTACGTGAAAACGAAAGGGGACGCCGTTGGGAGATATTATAGAGCTTTAAAACGCCAATTGTTGCCCGGAAAAGTAAACCAGATTGTAAAATGCACCGTTACAGAGTCGGTAGTTTAATCCGAGTAGGACACCGTGCGTAGCTGTTTGTTTTAAGGTTGTAATACGCCGTAAGCAGTTGGTATCATCCAACATGGCAGCGCCCTGTGATCCGCCAGGTCTACAGGAAGTTTTAAACGCTAACGTCATTCAAGTTATCGTGGTTTATTTCTACCCAGTAACACGAAGCTCTATTCATATTTCCTGCCACATGTTTTCTTCGCCAGAAATTGGACGCGCGTTTTATTACAGGCAGCAGCCAAGAAAGGTAGTTCATCTTTTGACTTGCAGGTGGCGCTGTTGCACTGCACATGTCTGATGCGTTTGCGTTTGCGTACGAATAATTATAACGTATAATAATTGTGTGGGACACAGACATGAATGCACTTTTAGTAGTACTGGTTGTCATTACCATAAATGTATCTACAATATATATTATTAGTTTAGTGAAATACATAATTTTTAAACTTTTTCATTGAGCATGAGTAGGCTCACCTCAGGTTTCCGTTGTTTTTAACTTTTTAAATGGGTGGTAATCGTTAATATTCTGTTTTAGATTTTATACGTTGTTATAGTCCCTTTATTTCTAATTTAAGATATGCCCATAGAACATTGCATTCTCTCCTCTATGCCTGTTTGTAAATTGTTTATGTGACACATTTTATATGTGTGTAAATTTTATCATATAATATAATGTTCGTTTTTTTTGTTTCTTTATACAGGATTTAATGTTCGCATGTGATTTTCAGATATGACAGAATTGCTAAACTTGTAGCCATTTGGAGAAGTGAGTTGAATGTATGTTGACAAAAAATATGTAATCACTACAATGATTAAGCTGCGTCTTAAATTACTCCTAAGATATACACACACTCCCACAGAGAAAATAGGACTGGGACAGGGGAGGTTCCCCACTGTTGCCGTGGCAACAACATCTCAGCCCATCCAGCTGAGATTGCATGCTCAGCCAATCAGACAGGGCCTTGGATAATTTATGGTATCCTGCAAGGTGTGTGTGTCTCCGTGGGTTTCTATCTCTGTGTGTGCGTTTGTGGGAATTTAAAAACATATAAGGGTTTCCAACATATACCTCATCTACAGCTAAAGGTTGGGGGTTTATTGTGAAGGCAGCTTATATTAGATTGCTCAAATAATGCAATAATCTACAGGGAAATATAGTGCTGTTTGTCTGGGGGGGGGGGTCTATTTTAGCACTCAGACCTTGATTTCCCCAACAGCAAGCAGCTCTTACATCTTCTTCGATTTATCTCTGTGTGCACTTCCCTTTGGTTTTGGAAAGTGCCTGGGGTGTCCCATCATCATTATTAAATGTCCCCACTGAAACAGTTTTGGCACAGAAAAAAAAACCCAGCTGTTACTGCTCACTGTGTCAGACTGTTCTAAAGTCACTGTCCTTGAAAGACAATTAAATAGGTTATCTTCCATCTATAGCAAGACTTATGACATACATTTATATGTATGCCTATTCACTCAGTGACTGATTTTGTACTAAATCATGAATGCCCGTGGCTGCGTGTTGGGCATGGATAAATAGTAGGGATGCTGTCTCATTTGCATAACATATGTATTATAATGTAAAACTACATGGGAGGAAATATAAAAGCTTTCCTGTTACTGTTGTGCAGTATATTTGATGAAACAGCTCTGAGAGACTGGCTCACACGCTTGGTGTTTTACTGGCTGAGAGGCATCAGACATGTGGACTTGTGGTCCCCCACTTGATGTTGAATTGTGGAGACATGTCCTCTCCTGCTCTGCTCTCTCAGTCAGTATCCCCGGGGCGTCTGATCTAAGAGGTCATTCAGTTCACCACATGCTGGACGAGCTAAATATTCTCTAAATTGATGTTCTTTTTCTCATATTCTTTTGACACGTTTCATATTGTGGACATCCTTATTTATGTCATAGCGGATCATTTGTTATAAGCTGCACATATTTTATTCATTGCTTTTCCTTTGCATTAGAAGCAGTAGTGGTGGCTCAGCATTGCTGCCTCACAGCATGGTCCTGTATTCAAGCTAGTGCTGATTGCGGCCAGCTTACTTGTTCTCTGCATGTGGACCATGACAATCCATCCAATAGTTGTTGAGATATTTCAATCTGGACCAAAGTGGTGGACCGATAGACCAACTAACATTGTTACTGTGCAACGAGCCAGGCTCAGCGGTAGGAGCAATTTGTAAAAAGCAATGGAGCAATTTAATTTATTTTCAATATCACAGTCTGAATATAACATTATAAGAAATAACACAGTGGTTTTATAATACTTGATAACACAACTAGGCTCTATAAAGAGATTTAAAAAAGGACAAAGACACAAATCCTTTTTCACAACAGATTTTATTGTGGTTGTTTTTGAATGTTTGCTCTTAAGTAGTGGTTCCTCATAAATCAGATTTGCCATATGGGTAGAGGAAATATTGCACACAAACATCAGAAAGCACTAAGGAATACTTTCACTTGAAACTAATTGCTATAGGTTACATATGAGTTTGGGAAAGGGGCAGAGGATGCAAGATCACAAGACAAATATACCACACAGTTGCAGACAAACATTATTAAAGTTCTCCCAAGAGAAAGGTGAGGAGAAAAAGGCAGAGATAAATAGGAAGAGAGAGAAATAGAGAAAGTGTATAGAAAGAAGACAGAGAAAAGAGAAATGTCAGTTCGAGAGAAATGTCAGTTCAGAGTTTGTAAGTTTGTTGTTGGTCGTGGTGTTGGTTTGAGGATCCCCTGCAAGAAAACCGGTCTATAGTGGTATCATGAACACCTGACATCATTTCAGAAATATCCGGTGAGCTTGGTGAGTCGATTAAGTAGCCCAAAGTACCAAAGACTGTAATCAGTGAGTTGGGATTTGTTAAATGTTCCTCCAGAAGCTGGCCTGTCAATGTTGATCTGTGGCCTCTGTACTGCTAGTTTGGTATGTGTCATGTTTGTGTTTAAAGTGTCTAGCTTTTGTTTTACATACTGCTCACGCTCACCTCTGTGTGCTGCCCCCTCTCAAGACTATGCCTCTGCCGGGAACCTGTTTCCTTTTCATCCTGGCTAAAGAGGAGAAAGTCTTTTTTCACAAGAAATGTTCAGCCTCCCAAAATGCTCACATCAACCTGAAAGTCTACACTGTACTGCATCCAAAATGAAGTTTTATATCGCTTGAGTTACTGTAGTGTACAATATCATGGCACAACTTGCAAAAAAATCATAAAATGCTCCTTACGTTTATTTCTTTAGCCTATATAGCCCTGTTGTTCTTAATGCAAGTCTGAGCAAAATCCCCATTTGAAAATAAAAGAAAGAAAAAATCCTACGGTATCATAACTCATGTATGTCTTCCAACCACTTCATCGTCCACAAAGCTATTTATAATTATAGTACAATGTTTTAGAAAAACAAGACATTTTAAGGTTTATGAAAATATCCTGCCTCGCCAGCTTTACAATGGGAAAAGGCTAGCTCCCCCATAGCTCAATGAATACATAAAAAAGTAAGGGAGAGCATTCTGAAGCAACCTCCTGTTGCACAGTGTAAAAGGCTATCTCAACAACTGTAACCCTAACTCTCAAGCACAATTAATTGAATTTAAAATAATAAATTAATATTCATACATCAGCAGCAACGTAACCCAGACCAAAAAAATCCAAACATCCAATAAAACCCAGCTGACTTAAAAACATAAGGAACACTTTCACAATGGTTGGCGCACCCGTGATGACTATGAAGTCAGACAGCATATTAATG
Source organism: Gadopsis marmoratus (assembly GCA_036023855.1). Taxonomy (NCBI): domain Eukaryota; kingdom Metazoa; phylum Chordata; class Actinopteri; order Centrarchiformes; family Percichthyidae; genus Gadopsis; species Gadopsis marmoratus. Next base: position 14,706 of record JAVQJF010049368.1, read on the forward strand.
TTAATCAGTGTTGAGTATGCGTTCAAGTTCATTTATATTTACCATCATTCAACTACGTAACCTTTTAACAGTCCTTTTTGGGATTGACCTCTGGTGTGTAGAGTTACTTGCCTACTCTTCTGCTAGTTGCACCAGTTCGTATACATTCATTTTGACTCCCTAAGGCAATAACAGAAAACATCTTGTTTTATCCTTTGGTGTGGATAACAGCCATTATTCAAGAATATGCCATATGCAGGAAGGTTTTGTGCCTTGGCAGCAGTTAAATTGATTAAAAGCTCTCATACATTTTGATATGGGGAGGCAGAAGAAACTCAATACATCAACAACAACATAATTACTTGATCTGTTCTAGAGTTAGCATAATTGGACAATAATTGCGTGGGTGTTTCTTTGCCTTCTAATTTCCTCCATTTATACCTAAAAATCAGATAACACCGTGAGAGTGTCAAGGATGTATCACTTCATATAGAAAACATTGTCGTTTGCATGGAGCCCCTCGAAGCTAATTTATATTAGTGCTAGTACTCATAGCAGATATTGATTTTTTTAGGGTTTGGTTCAAAAGAAGTATCATTTTAGCATATAAGTATTTGAGTGTCTGCTTAGGTTTTATGCTACATGGATTTGTTCCCTTCCTCGTATAATGATCCCTCTCATTATCAGTCGCTAGGTCGCCTGATCGCTTGTTGAACACGCCTACATCTCTATCTTACAAGCCGGGAAGGACTCATCCTGCATGACAACAGTGCTGCTGCTGGCCAGGACCATGATGTTGAGCTCCTGCTGCTTGTCGTGGGTCTCCTGGTACCACTCCCTCATCACATCAGTGTCATGGGTTGGAATCAGAGTGACCTGGCACCAGAGAGGAGGGAGTTTTCTGAGCTCAAGCATTCAGAGAACTCAAGTATCACCCTTACTACCAAAATAATAAAAAAATAAAGATTGCCTTTTGGTGTTTGCATGCATGAGTTCACTAATATTACTAGCAGGGTTTTAGCAGAGAAATTAAAAAACATAGAAAGATATTTATGTGTTTTCAATCGATTATTTGAGGCTTTATTATTCTGATTTATTTATTTTAATTTACCCCTGCTATGTATATACTACATTCTAATCTAAATACAAACATGATGAAAAGAGGACCAAATAACCAGCCAAAGTTCAATTATAAATCATTGCAACATTTGTTCATGACTAATAAATCTATTGAATATAATCTCCATACATTCTAACCCTTCTGGCACCCTGAAATTGGAGTGGGGCCTTAACAAAAAGGACTTAAAAATACTATAAATTTAAGCTCATAATTGTAACTTCACTGGCTTCATGTTAAACAAAACAAAACAAATAATATTGGTGTCCAAAGATGCCAAGTGGTACTTTGTTTGCTTTAACAATATCACATTATGACATAGGCATAGTTATATTTATAATTGAAGCTTACCTGCAAATTATTTCCCCACTGGGCCTTTCCCTCTAGCAGAGCATCAAGGACAGGCCTACTGGGCTCCTGAGCTGTCTGATCATTGCCACTGACCACATAGTAAGAGGAGCGCACCCTCTTAAAGAACTCAGCATCCACATTCTTGGCGCTGCAGTGATTGGGGATGTAAACCAAATCCATGTACATGGGAGGACAGTTGGGCAGAGATGCCCCACCTAATGCCCTTCCACTGCCGGTACCTGAAAGAGAAAAAAATGCCTTTTTCTTAGATACATTTCCAATAGATATGAGCAAATTATGTGAAATAGTAAAGTGATATAAATGAGTAAATAGGACTCACCTGATGTGGCACTTTTTACACCTCTGGATGCAGAGGTATTGGTTGCATTTTTGGCATCTTTCCCTTCTCCAACAGTCTTCTTTGGAGAGGAAGTCTTTGAGTCCTTTACTTTTGACAGACCAGTCTTCCTGGCTGGTGAGGAAGACTTTTTCAAGAGCTTTTTCTTCTTGGGCTTTTCCTCTCCATCTGTATTAGCATTGTGGAGATTTTCTTCAGCCTTGAGGGCCTCTGGGTCCACCATGCAGACATCATGGTGGCCTGAAGATGGAGCAGAGTCCCTGAGTGCCACCGGAGGAGGATCTGCATGCCTGTAGGTCAAGGTTCTGTCAGTAGGCAGAGTCTCAGAGTCATCTTCAGAGTCAATGTTAGCATCTGCTGTAATGGAGGGGCACTCCTCTGTCCCTGGTGGGACATCTGAATCTGTCTGGGAGGGGGCAGATTCACTGATGGATGTGGGTGGGGTCTCCTCACATTGCTTGGCAGAAAGTTTACCTCCTGGGGGTGGGGGCCCTCCTCCTAACTTGGCCAGTGGCTTCTCCTCATCCAATGTGTTCTCTTCACTAATGAAGTATTCTAGAGGGTTGGGGTTGATGAAAGATGGGGATAGTTCTGTCTTGGGGTGACGGTACTCACATGAAGTGACGAGGCAGAGGTCGACATCTGTCTTAGATGGAGCAGGGGGGCTCTTCTTAGTGGATTCTGGCTCCCTGGAGCCACAGGCAAAATTGTAATTGCAAAGATCAGAGGAGAGAGGTAGATATGAAGGCAAGGGAACTTTGGGGCTCACAGGGGACTTTGCCTCAAGTGTAGAATCCTCACATTTAAAGGGATTAGTCTCCTTTGTCGGGGAAACGGTCCCCTCTTTTGAAAAGGTGAAAGACGATGGTGGGGAAGAATCTTTGGGAGGTGAGGGTGACTTGTCGTATTTCTGTTGTGTGTCAGATTGATTAGAAATGCTCTCCACAGATGCTGAAATTGGGCTGGTGCTGTCTTTAGCTGGGGGACCTCCTAGAACTGGGGATTGCTCACTGGAATGGGGAGAGTGGGTGAGAGAGGATGCCTTTGGGGTGACTGGAGACTTATCTGCATGCTCAGCCTCGGCATGTGGCATTTCTGTCATTTGGCATGGGGTTGTAACAGAGGGAGTGGACTGAGATGCATCTGATGGGGTTGCAGAAGTGGCAAGGACTGAATCACTCTCTTCAAAAAGCAAAGGCTTCTCGACTGTAGAACTATGCTCTCCTGATTGTCTTCCATCCATTCCATCTGAGGGGCTGTAGTCAACCTCAGTTGGGCCATTCTCTGTAGCACGTGAGCTGCCTCCCACAGATATGTGCTCTGGGGATTGCTTACTAAAGTCCAGGGCTAAGGAATGGTCAGGGGACTCCTGGCCAAACTCTATTGACATGGTGGAGTGCTCTGGGGATTTTGTGTCCTGCATTTGTGTTCTGCTTTTCGTCTTTGGTGAGATGTCAGGGGAGATAGACATGGGCCTTGGGCTATCTTCCTTGGATGGAGATCCCTCAGCCTCATGGAAGGTGGTTGGTGTCTGAACTACGGAGACAGACAAAGAGTCATCTACTTCTGTTGAGTGAGGAGAGCCTACTTCAGCATGAAGGGAAGGAGAGTCAGTGGTGGGTTCTGGTAAGGAGCTGGTGGCCAGAGAGGCAGTAGATGCTGAAGCTAGATGTGAAAATGTATCTTCTGCTGCTACCTCCTCCAGAGGGGTTCCTGACTTGTCTGATGTGGTACCCTCTGAAATAGACATTTTACTCTCTTCTTTGAAAGCTGTGAAAGGATTGGTGTCTGATTCAAGTTTGGTCATTGGTACTGAGGACAAGACTGAATGGCTGTTTTCTCCAGTTTTCTTATGATCTATATCAAAGAGTGACAAATCCTTCTTCGTTGGGGAATCAGGATCAGTTGGAGGTGGGCTTTTTGGAGATGACAATACCCTCTCTATAGGGGAGGACCTTTCTGGTTCTGGCTCATAGGGCTCTGGGGTAACTCTACTGGAGGAATCCTCTTTATCACTTGTGACCTCCACAATTATTGGGCCCTGTGCTTTGTCTTCTGACACAGGTGGTAAAGCTCTTGCTTTTTCATCTACTGGTGATTGATAGTAAGGTGTGTGACCAGAGGACTGAGGTGAGTTAGGTCCTTCCAAAGTCTTGTCATCTGGGCTGATGGAGGAATCTGCTTTTGCTCTGACACACCCTGCCAGTGTGGTGGACAGTTCTATTGGAGCGGCAAACACTGATGGAGAATCAAACTTGTCCTTGCGGTCCACTGAGGGAGACCGTACAAGAGGTGATGTTGTGGAAACTGAACTGAGTTTAGCTGAGTCTGTGTCACATGACTCTTGAGCAGTGGTACAGTCTTCAGCTTTCCCTTCAGAGGGAAATTCCTTACAGAATTTATCATCTTCTAGTAATGAAGGGGGAGATATCGTGGAAGCAGTGTGATTGTAGTCCTGGCCTTCTGTGGCATGACTCTGAGAGTGATCTGACCCTGGCATATCCTTAGGTGGAGACAGCCTCTTCCTATCAAGATCACCAGATGGTGATGTCCCAAATCTGCCAACATCCTTTGAAGGAGAGTCAGTCTCATCATTCATAGTTTCGTCACTCATAATGTCCCTAGGAGTCAACATCTCATCCATTGGAGTAGGCACACTGGAGATCTCAATGGTGGACTGAGTGTGGCCAGAAGTGACAGTGTAATCTTCAGGTGGTTCGTCTCTGTTCTCATCATCTGAGGCTGTTTCACTCTCAAAGCCAACTGGAAGCATTTCATCATGGATAGATGCAGCTGGAGAAACAGGTGAGGACACTTTGGGTAAGGCCGGTACAAACAGATTTAGTTTCTCTGCTTCTCTCTCACTTATATGCTGACCTTCTACATTTTTATTAGTCACATCATCGTTGTCTTCAACACTATCTTCTTGTTTGACTTCATCAGTTCTGTCTTGGTGTTCTTCTTCACTGAGAGTAAGCTTATCTTTATCTGGTTCCACTCTCTGTGGTTCATAAACTTCTTCGGTCTCTCCCTTCTCTTCATAATCCCCTCCCTCAGATTGCTCCTCCATTACAGTGCCTTCATCTTCAAACTTCTCACTTACACTGCCACTGAGTTTTCCTTTAACAACTTGTTCATCTGGGGTCTCTCCACTGTCTCCTTCAGCCTCCGTTGTGGTTATACCCTCATCCACAGACTCTAATGCCTCAGGTGACTCTTTGGTTTGTATTATTTGTTCACTGTGGATCATCACAGCCTCTTCTCCCTTATTTTGTTGCACAGTCGCATCATCCTCCACCAAATCATCAGCTCTAAGCTGCTCAAAGTCCTTAGTGAGGTCCTCTGGTGAGGACATCAGAGATCTTTCTGCTTCTGGATCCTCTGCAACAGCAGCCACACTAGCAACAAGTTTGCTACTTTCCACCTTAGTCTCCTTCTTTGTCACCTTTGACTTTCCTTTCTCTTTTAACCTTGACGGGATTCCTGCATCTTTCTTTGAGGCATTGTCTTTTTTCAAGGGCTTTGGTTTTGGTGCTAGATTCTTTTCTTCACCCACAGTGGAGGTCTTTTTTATGTCTTTAAAGGGCCTTTTGACATCTTTCTTTTGCTCTTTCTTTTCTTCCTTCTTCTCCTTCATAGGTGAGTCTCTTCTGATATCCTTTTTGACAACTTTCTTTGCCTCCTCTTTTTTTACTTTTTCATCCTTTTTACCATCCTGTTTGGGTGTATCATCTTTCTTTCCTACTTCTTTTTTAACCTCCTTTTTCTTTTCCACAGACACTTTGGTCTCCTTTTTAACAATCTTTTCCTTTTCAGTTATGGGTTTTATTTCAGACTTCTTTTTTTCCGGAGTTTCATTTTGAGCAGTTTGCTCTGCCTTTGCTTTTGATTCTTTCTCAGATGCCTTTGCCTTTTCCTTTTTCAATGGGGCCTTTTCTTTTTTCTCCCACTTCTGTGTTTTTTCATGAGATGATTCTGCATCTGTCTTTGCCTTTTCTGGTGCTTCCTCCTTTGAATTCTTCCTAATGCTTTTGATTGGCGATGGCTTTGGGGTAGACTTTAGGCTCTCTTTGCTATCTGTTCTGTGTTTCATCTTAGCTTGCTTTAGTGTTGGTGTTGACGGCATGGTAGATGACATCGCTTTTTGAGTGACAACTGGCTGCTTCAGGAAGTCCAAGTGCTTAAGATTTTCTAAACCTTCAAAGATGTGATGCTGGGTGGCATTTCCAGGAAAGAGAACACGCACAACCTTATCTGAGGGATTTGCAGGGTGCCACACAATGAGAGACGAGATCGAAGTCAAGTATGAGACAGGGAACTCAGATTCTTTTCCATTTGGCAGCAGAATGGAAGCGGTGTCTTTTTCACTACCTGTCCACTGCTTCATGAAGTGCTGCATCTCCTTGCTGTTTTTTGATGGATTAAGCACATACATCTCAAGCTTCCCAACACCCATTTTCTGAAAAAGTATGATTGGTTCTATAGTGTTTCCAACAGGTTTTTGCAGAGGCTCTATCCTCAAATTTAGCTTTGTGAGGAACTGCTGAGTGAACGCTGCCTCCTCAACATTTCTCCGCAGTCTGTAATTAGGTTCAGGGTTAACCAGGTTGTCAGGAAGATTCACAAACACAACACCAATATCTGGAGAAATCATGTTCTTCACCCAGTCACTGTTAGCTGTCGAACCCTGTGACTGTTCCTCCTCAAGCTCTGCAACCTTCCTCTGCAGCATGCTATTGATGCCTGGCAGGTTGTCGTCACCAATGTGGGTCAGGAGGATGGAGTCCACCCTATCCAGATGTCTCACCAGCTTCCAGAAGCATGACTTCCTGTCCGAGCCACCATTAATTAGCATGTTGAAGCCATTAACAGCAAAGAGAGCAGAGTCGCCGTGGCCAGCAGGGAAAATGTAACAGCATGGTTTGGAGAGTTTGAGGAATCCACCTGAGGTTGGTGGTTCTAACATGTCAAAAGGAGATGGGATCTCTACTGATTCAGATAAATACTCTGTGAACTCTGAGAGGCCCTCCATTTCAGGGAGTATGAGAGTGGAGTTTAGTTTCATGTTAATGAAGTCCTGCAGGTTGTGTTTGTCCAAGTTGGAGTTTTTCCAGTCACCTTGTTCAGGGCAGGAGAGTGTAAGGTTGGCTTTGTTTGCTGGGTTAATGGTGCTGAGCAACTCACCAATCTGTGCACAATATAAATTAAGTGACTTTAATTTACAATAACATAACATACTGGAGTAATGAGACCAATGGTGCTTTGCAATTGCAGTTTATGTATATGTATGTATGTATGTATACTGCTCAAAAAAATTAAAGGAACACTTTTTAAGCACATTACCCAGTCTATACCAGTATAAATATCCAGCATGATTTTTTTTCTCACTGAGATCTGATGTGTTTTCAATGTGTTCCTTTAATTTTGGGCAGTATGTGTACTGTGTGTATGTCAGTAGGCCTTAAGACTATTATGTTATGCTAGAATGTTGGCTCACCTCTTGGTCAGTGAATATGTCTATGAAGTTGAAGAAGGAGAAAGATCCCAACTGAAGAATCAGCTCCCCTGTGTTTTCAGAGCATTGCCCTGAGAGAACCAGAAGCTTGTGTCTTGCAGTGTCTGAGATCATCAAACGAACCTGGAAATTAAAAGAAGAAAACTATATTATTTTCTATGATAGTGTACCACTGACTTTGGTTGAAAGTAAATGGACAGTAAGTTAAGGAAACATTGAGAAAAGAATGTATCACGCTTGAAGAAAAAGAAACAAGAAATGTATTTATTGCAAGTTTGTAAGAAAGAGAAAAAATACTATACATTCATAATATTGGTTATAGAGGCAGGGAATATCAAGCCTTGCTACTGCTGCAGCATTCAGCCTAATTATTTTGAAATATCATCGGTTGTTCATCACTCAAATCCATTAGCTAATTATCTGACTTGCTGTCCACTCCGCTAAGTTCCCTTTCATCCCTCCATTTTTTGCTCTACCGCTTTATGTTGGTCTTTTTTTTCCCTACTTCAGCAACATCAGCTGTTATGGGTGGCTGGCCAGGTTAATTCTGCTGTGCTGTGGGATATTATTATTGCACAGTTTGACTGCAGACATGGCTAAGGATGGAGGCAACAAGAGAAAATATTTTGTCATCTATGCTATTGACCATCCTATGTCTTTCTTGCCATCAAAATATAGCCAAATCTTTTCTGCAATAAGAAAAGGTAAAACACTGAACTTGTTATTCTAGCAGTAAACAAGGCATTAGTCTTTAAGCTCCTAATTGGTCTTATGTTTTTATTCCAACCAACAGCAGCAAACAGCAGTTCATATTAAGAGGGTGGATAATTGGCCAAATATGGTGGACAGTCAAGGCTGAATACTGATTCTTTTGAAGCCGTAATTGCTTTGTAAATGTGCATTTTTTTATGGATTTTGGTAGGAGGATGGGAGAATACCAAGTTACAGAAATAATAAGGAAGATGTTATAATAACATAATGCAATGTTCACAAAGAATTAATTTTACCTCGGTACTGACTGCTTCATCTGATGGGTTGATAAGCACCACCGTCTCCAGGACATTACTTTTATGGTGAAGAATTCTCTGCCCTGCAAAACAAATTAGAAAATAGTTGCAAATGAAAAACAAATGAACAATTTCATAGTCACATAATTTCATACCAAGAAATGAGAATGTTTTAATTCCATGCCTGTATGTTCTATTGCTGATATGGTTCTAACACTACTAACTTCAATCTCATACGTTAATCAGATGTGTCACAAATATAAAATACATTTTGCATATTAGAGCTAAGAGGGCTAGTCGATTGATCAATTTGTTGATCAACATTATTGATATTAAATTAAGTAACAGTATTTCTTTAGCACAAATGCCAGAAATACCAAAGTTCCAGCACCTCAACAATAAGGATTTGATGCTTTACTTTGTCTTGTGGGAGAGTAAATTAAATATATTCAGGTTTTGGATTGTTGGTTAGACAAAAAGAGACATTTAAGACCTCATCTACGGCAGCACAGACAATGCTAATGCTATGCAAATTTGACTTTCAGCCAATGTAAGCCTCATAATTACTGAAAGCGAAAGACACACAAACAACACACACACAAAAAAAGCATAAAAACAAACATTTGCTTTCTTTTTTCACCTTTAATGTTTTCATAATTTGTGCTTTTTTCCATTATAATATGATAAAACCGATTACAAAGCCCTAATAAATGCTCGGCTCCTCAAGTTCTTATATGGAGCAGGGCTCAGAAAATATATCAACTCATTAAGCAAACACAGTCGATCTGACAGTTCTAATATGGTCTGTAAATGTTATTGGTCTCTGCAGAGTAGAGCTCTTCATCCCTAAGATGGATGAAATCTCTAGAGACAGAAGTGTAACACACCCCTAACAACCTGAATCCCACTCTGCAATAAACTCGGCGTTACATTACTCCTCCATCATGCTTCGTTATAAGACATCACCTTGCTCTGTGGTGCTGTAGTTTGGGTGACAATAATATAGTTTCTTCTATTTCTGTAGCGTAGTTAAACAATATCATTATGTTCCTTTCATTAATGCTTTATTAGTTCATTCAAGAACACTGAACATTTCTTTCTGGGATGGGGTATGACAGGCTCATGATCAATCACCCTAGGTTTTGGATGATTGATTATGATAATGACTTTAACCCCAATGTGTGCATGTGCCTCAGGGAATTGTTCTCTGGTCCAGCTGATGAGACACGGACAGGTTATCTCTGGCATCATTATTCACCCCAACCCACCACACTTCACGCACTCAACCTGACAATCGGTCTTTGTTTCTTCTGCTTGGTATCTCATTTCTTTGTAAACACAGGAATCAGTGAATTATCCTCGAGAGCCAGCTGAGAACAAACTGGTTTTATTTTGTTAATTTAGATAATTCAATGCTGGTAAAAAAAACAAACAAACAGGAATTTAGATTAAATTCTGACACTACCATTCTGAGAATAAGATAAACGAGAATATGTTGTCTGTCAGGTTCAGAGGGCAGTGAGGTGCTTCTTGGATGTGAGATTTAAATTCAGAAGCATAGTATCGAAGATCGAGTGTGCCTCGTCTCCAGAGACGTGCTACTGCAGCAGCTATCCGGCTGCTGGGCCAGTTCCTCCATACATATTTCATATAGCAGATTCCCATTATGGCGCACATAGCCATTAACCCTGCCTCCTCCTCCCAGAGGGCTGTCATTCCATATGGAAGAACTCTTTCATTCACTGCTGTAATAGTGAAGTGGCTCCTAAACAGCACATGACTATTGGCCTGTAATATTCCCAGGCATTTGTCAACCCTTTAGCAGCTCCGATATGGCACTGGGAGGGGGAAGGGGGGTTGTAATTATTTTCTGCAAGTTTTGCATCAAAATGTCTGAAGAGCTTGTTGCGTCTCCTTTCAAGTGAATAACAATGTCATTATTCAATAAGATTTCATTTCAATCAATAAACTGAAGGTTAATTCTCATAAATGAACAGGCCAGCACCAATACAACAGTGAATGTAAAGGGTTGTGGCTGCCTCAGACATCAAATTATGCGTGTTGCATGCTAGCATCAGCTCGTAGAACAATGCACTGTTGTGCCTATGAATACAGCCTCACAGTGCAGCTAGCATGCCTTATTCTTTCTCTAGACTGAAGTGACAGCATCATCATACTCAAGCATTTTGCTTTATGGGGAAAAACCTGCTGTAAAATGTAATTATGGCGATCTTTATGTTTTGCAGTGATGGAGGCTATGATTGTAATGGTTTTATTTCAGATAATATTTGCTATTTTAGTTTTTGTGCATCTGTTCAGAGTCCTTGTGATACGAACATACTGTTTGTGATTTGCTTAGTGTTCAACTTGATAAACGTCGTGTGACGAAAATGTAAAGTCTCGATTTTTGATATAATTTTTATATCAACAGCTCCTTGTGGAAGACTACTACCTTTGCGCGTGCATTTTATTAGCAGTTTGAAATAGAGATTTGTGTCCGTCTAATACCACCATCATCAAAATCCCAGCTGACTCTGGGAGAAACCAGCTTCACCAGCTTTGTCTTAAACTGAATATCGGAGATAAAGGGAAGTGACTGAGGAAATGGCTTTCAGTGGTTTGTGAAATGAGAGAACAACCAACCATACAGGTCTATCGTTCATCGAAATGGATTTTTTCTTATTTTTCTTTGCTTGTCTCCGTGGGTGTAGCCCCGCTTACTGTCCTTTGATGTGATGAAACAGAAAACACAGTAGTCTGTGCATATTAACAGCTAGTGAGCTACAGATAACCCTGCCAAATTGCTGTGAGTCTAAGCTACCTCATCAAAAAAAATGACAGATTGTGCACTGGAGCTTGAGTGACCCTGACAATTACCTTGATCGATACAAAAATCCTTAACGCCCAGTGTGTCTCTGTCTCAGCGGGAAGCGAGGTAATGTGATGTGCATCACTGAGCATTCTCCTTCTGGCTGAATAGAAAGTGCAAGACTGGTATCGCCTGCAGTCTGCCACAGACTGAACCAGACAGGGGAACATCAATGTGGATGGCACCGCTCCAAAAATAGATCAGTGGAACAACTAAATTCTCAGTGCCTTCTTCTTTTTGCATAAAAGAAAGACCTTGCACGTAGGGATTACTGTATAATTGTATCTCCTCAGGTAGATGCTCTGTATGTTTCAGCACCTTCCTCCTTTTCCTTTCCCACCACAACAGAATAATTGACCACGGTGACTTTCAGAAACAAAGATGGCCCCTGGCACAGTTTACAATGTAATTTTTTCCTGTGTCCCGGCACATCTGCTTTAAATAGAGAACTAATATGCGTAATATGTCTGGGCAGTGAGCTAATGACACTGCCACTGCTGTTAAGCCAGCTGACTCACAGAAAAATCAATCACCTGTGTTGTACTATTGATGCCTCTAACTAACATTCAGTTTTAAGCTCCTTTACAGCCACCATCTTTAGTAATTATCTTACATACAAGAAGTACAAGAAATACAAGAAATACTATATTATTGTGTCTTCCCACCGCCTGTTTCTTTCTCAATTCTTCCAGCTATGAATATGAAGGGTAATGCGGCTTGATAGATGCATCACTGATCAATCTGCTGATTTACAGCTGCAGAGCCGACCAGTCAGGAGCAACTGTTTAACAGACATCGACAGAAAACAGGATTGTGTTTGTGAACAATATCAGGAAGATCTTTATCTTGGACAACTTCATTCGTGAAAGTCAACACGATTCTTTATATACTATTGATCATTGAATGGATTTGCGGTTTAGAGACAGCCTTTTAACTCTCCAGTTGCTGTTGATGCTTCAGTGCTGTCTGCACTGCATTCAGAGTGCTGGGAAATCTATACGTAACCAGAAGTATCATGTATCCATCAGCGAGACACCAGGGGTCTCCTGTCTTGGCCCTTTTTTCATTTTTTCTCCTCCAAACTATGAGGTCCAGGTTTCCTGTGTACTAACCCAGCGTGATTGATGGCATGTCATTTATCAAGCAGACAGATAATAATTTGTCCTCCTACTCCCAATACAGTACCACCTGCTGGTTTGTGTTTTCCTATAAGCACTGAGCGCTAACCAATGAATGCACTACAAGCTAATGGTGAACATAAAAAAAAAACGAATATAAAGAAGTGGGCAACTCAGCTTCCCAATCAGCCATCTTTATCCTGAAAATCTTATTCTTAAAGACTTAAAGGAATAGCTCGACATTTTGAAATTGGAAATACACTCAAAATGTTGAACTATTTCTTCAAATCTGTTTATTTTGTGTTTTACACAGTGAGACAAGAGTAATTCAATGGTTTGTTAACTTGAGATTGTAAATCACAACTGTCCTTAATAAACATAAAAGCCCTGTCAATGTCAAGCTAAATATAGTATATGAAAAGACAATGAAAACCCTCCCCTACAGAAAGAGACTTGGCAAAAAGCCTGAGGTGCAGAATATAAGACAGCAATATTATTCCAGTTTTACTGCTTATGCAGCATTAACTCTCAAAGTCTTGGCTTCATTAACTCACTGATCAGAACTGCAACTCTGTCTCTGTGTTGCAGCTTTTTTACCAGTCGCATCGATCCTTACAATAGTTTTTTTCCTCTTAACCTGCTCTGTGTTTTCCTCTTCCCTACCTCACCCCCTCCCTCACTGGCAGCCAATGTTTGCATTTCTCTCATGCTTTCCTTTCCCCTCACCCTCTCTGATCCCCTCCCTCCTTTATTTTCATGGACAGACACTTGCCACTGGGGATTTCACACTGCTAATTACTCCCGAATCAACTGTGCATCTAGTACCGGGTTGCAAGGCAACAGAGCACATGGAGGGAGAGCGAGAGAAGAATGGAGGCTGGAAATGTGGTAAAATCAAGATGGGATGAAAGGGACTGGAGATTTGGAGTCTCTTTGAATGCTATTATAGATAAATAACCATGTTTCACCTCCCTCTCAACCTATTGTATTTCATTTCTGTAAACCTAAACCTGAGATTTGACACAGGAATATTTCTGCATTAAAATAGTTCACGTGATTTAGTCTGCTGCAGCAGTTGTCGGCTCGATCATTCTATTGTAAAGTCCGAAGCCCTGCTGGTCTTATCCAATATGGAGCAGAGCCAAGCAGAAGCTTTACTGTAACTGCTGCTGACCGTCAAGGCCATACTGCCCACTGACAGACCGCACGTCCTGCTACAGTGGATCTGTTCCATCTTTATGGAGCCTCACCTTGCAAATGACACAGCTATAAAAGCAGGATGCTGAGAGGGCGTATCCTGGGATAGGTAATAAAACCCCTCTGCTTAGTGTACTGCACGGAAATTATAGCCGACTGCAATGTGACAGTAAACGCTGCTAAAATTTAAGTGGTATACAAGTCGTTTGAGGTTTGAGGTAATTGTACTTTACTCGAGTAGTTCCATTCTTTGTTTGTTTTTTGACTCCTCTACGTTTTGCTGATCACTGTAGATGCTGCTTACTTTGCTTGCTTTGCAGATTATTTTTCATACAAAACAAATGCAGCTTTTAAAACAATATTCATTGTTCAGAGAAATAAAATCTCCCCCTCATCAAGTAATTCTAACCTGGAGTTTTAAGTTTCATTTTCTTATAAAAAATTTAAACATATCTGCAATATTTCAACTAACTACTAACATTTTCTAATATCAAATTTTTCACAAATCTAGTGCCAATCATTTCTACGACATTTTTTAAACAAATTAATTAAAAACACATTAAATATTCAGACTGCACTGCACAAATATGGTTTTGAAGATCCAGTTTTAGACAGAAAAGTCTTTATATGTTTGGCTGATTCAACTGCCCATCACTTAATAATCACCTCAACCATAACAAAAAGGCTGCTCACGTTAGACTATATAACATCCTACAAACTGAGTACTTCTACTTTTATGAATTGCTAGTTTATTTAGATTTTAAAACTTGTAAGTGCAATTTTGAATGCAGGACTCCAGCACTGGAAACGTGTGTGTCTCAGGGTTTGTTTAGGATGCAGTGGAAGCTGATAGAAACAAGGCAATAATCAGATTGCTAGTATGAAATTATCAGTGAAAATATCTTTGAATTCCAGGTTACCTCTGACATCTGCAGAGAAACGAGCTGAGTGTCTGGAGACAAACAGCTTGAGTTCCTGGTCCAGGTTGCAGTCGATAAGGTTGGTGTCCCATGAGCGGATCCCTGCAAGATAAACACACACACACACACACACAAAATCAACAAGAAAATAAGAAAGAGGAAGGACATGGAAAGACACCAGTGAAAAAATATATGTTTGCGCCGCTGTCTGAAAATGAATGAATACACACGGCAGACTTTACAGCGAGAACTTGGCAACAGGTCTAACAAATGTGCAAAATCTCACCCTCACCCAGGATCTGTTTCACTGATCCTTTGCCTCCAGTTCATTGGAAAATCTTAGAGGGAACACATGCAGATGTGTTACTGGTTTGGCAAGAGGAAATAAATCTATAATAGGAAATATCTATAGCTCTGGTTCTGTTTTGCCATGGGCCTGACGCACTGGTTGCCTCCACTGAGCTGAGTCATGGTGGAATCATCCTTCACTCATAATTATGCAGAGAAAAGGTCTATTGAAGGCCTCTGTACAGTTAGGGGATGACATGAACTGGGAATGGAGACAAAAGGATTTAAACAGAGAATAAAGTGTTTTTCTTTGAGGCAAAGGGTGGATGTAAAAGTTCATTTCACTCACAATCTTATTTATTTATTTATGGACAATGGACAGTCACCGACTGTCCCAAAGTCAGCTGGTTAGATAAATTGCATCAGCAGCCCCCAAGCAGACAAATCCACAAAATAATTATGGCATCTAATGTTAAAATTCAAACAGGGGTAAAGAGAAAAGACATTGCATCGCACAGAAACTACAAGCACTTTCCATTACATTACAATATACAAAAAATGAAATGAAATACTCTCTTCAGTACTTTGTGGTTAATGCGCACATGATTGGTTATGCTTCAGACATGATTTCAATTGTGATAGGTGACTGGTTGAAAGGGTATTTATTACAACAGTAAGTCTGAACTGAAAAGGGCGTGGCAATAATATGAGACCATTAACCGGTTAGCATCAGCAACGGCGATGAAGTTGGCAAAATGTGGGTTTTAAGCTACGGAAGGAGCGAGAATAATGTCACATGTTAATACGAAATTCATTGCAAGAATGACAATTGGAATTGAAGGCAAAACAAAATAAAATTTCAGAAAGGTAGGGGGACTGTGTGATACAACCAAAAGCTCCAGAACAGCTGCGAAAGGACAGTGTGCTTTGATCTTTCCCCAAGGTCAACAGTAAACTTTCAGTCACAAGATATGACATAGTCAGGGCCAACAGAACGACCCACTGAATTAATATGATGCTGGAAAAACAAAATGGACTACTGTGACTCCGGCAGGTTGAACTGGAGTTACTGGATGATCCTAAACCCAAAAGTAAACACCCGTAATCAGTTTCATCCCTACGAAAGCAGCTTTTTAATCACGCTGGGTTGGTGAGCTGTGGAAGTGTAGCAAACTCCTTCTCCTACATATAAGGGAAAAATAAATCTCGACTTTGCAGCCACACGGTAACTGCGCCACAGTCCATCCACCCTTCGCCCTCCTATCTCACACGGACACTCCGTGCTCAGGCCACCACAGCAGCTGTATTTCTGAAACGCCCTGCTCAGTCTGAAAATCGTTCCTTGTGGCTTTCCGTAGGGACCGCAGTGCGGACCGAGCCACGCCCACCAGCCGGTGAGGGATGAGAGAGAGCTGGATGCAGGATGATGGTGATGGTGATGGTGATGGAGAGATGCTCCCACAGGATGGGAGGGGAGCGGCGTTCACGACAGGATGTCCGAGCGACCAACACACAAAGTGCGTTTATTCAGATTTGTCAGCGAAGGCAGGGGGGGGGGGCGGCCCCCCCCCGCCGGGGGGGGGGGGGGGGGGGGGGGGGGGGGGCGGGGGGG